>VYXH01011814.1:0-21746 GCA_013397275.1 Burhinus bistriatus | reverse complement strand
CCTATTTTTGGGTAGGTCTTTCTTAGCCTGTACCACTTCTTAGTCACGAAAGAGTAAACAGCAAAAACAGTACAATAGCACCAACAGAAAGCTCCCAAAGACACAAACGATTCCCTCAGACTGTCCAGAGTGGAAAAAAATCCACAGAAGATCATCATCAACAAATGTGCAACAAAACACCAAAAACGTAAAAAAACTTTACAAATAAGACACTGAAAATGGAAGAGAAAAAGATATTTCCAAACGAAATGCTGAAAAATGGGGAATAATGCACAGTCATTTAGCAAAAAATCTATCATAATGGAAAATGTCAGCCAGAAAGGAAAAGAAAAAATAAAAAAAAAAAAAAAAAAAAAAAAACACATAAAACTCAGGATNAAAAGAAAAAAAAAAAAAAAAAAAAAAAGAAAGAAAACCATGAAAGCAAACAGGTGTCCTGGTAACTGCCAAAGTCCCTGTAAGTTGCCGTTTTTGCTGCAATGCAGCTTACCAGAGGAGTAAATAGGTGTTCATACAGCAGCCAAATGGGAGCCATCTGCAGAACATCTGCAGTTACAAGCATTTACAAGCTAAAGAAAAGTAGCTGTTGTTTCATGTTTCCCTTGCAAATACAGGACTAAAGAAAGAAATCTGAATTTCATCAAGCAGCCTAATGCTTCAAGGTGCACCATTTGCAAAAGAATGAGGAAGTAAGTGACTTTTTCTGTTTTGTCATTTTACTACTAGCCTCAAGTCCAACCAGGCTACTGAAATTTTGACAACAAGTACATTTCTTCTCAGTAGATAATATTTTGATAATAACAATTGTTCTGTGTCACATAGATCTGGTACCAAATCAGATACTGAGTTTCATTTCCCTGGGTGTCAGATTGCCTATTATCTGTACAGGACTGTGACTTATATGTCAGCTAATTCACTGTCACCAAATCACAAAAATATCTGAAGACAGGGAAACTGGATGGAATAGCTGAAGATACAGTGGAATTAAACTGTCTTAGCAAATATACACATTGCAGCTGTTGCACTTCAGCTCAGAATTGATGGGACTTCATTTCTGTGTTGGTTACAATTATTTCTCAATGCTTGTTTTTAAGCTTTACTTTCAGATATGGGGCAATCTTGGCATTTCTCTTGCTGGATACATTTCTGTGGCATTCTCTCCTTGGTGTCTATGGGAAAGCACATTTGACACCAGCTGTCCTCTGTTTCATACTGCGGTATTTTCCAGAGATCACAGATTGCTGTCGGTCAAGCTGCAGGACCCAAGTCACAGTTTGGTCCCTGCTCTTTTGGAGAAAGAATTTGACCCTTACATTTTCCATACAGACCCTTGATCTAAAGGAGGAAGGAAAGGGACAGTTTTGACCTAGCAGAACACAAAGAAGCTGGAGAACTGGCCCTTTTTCTCCTTTTTGCTTTCCTAACCTGGAAATCATAGCACTAATAAACAGCTCCTTCATTAAATTTAGAAAGATTTTTGTCAGGGAAGAATTTGGTCTGTAATATTTAATATAACAAAAATTTACATAATTTTGATTAAATTCTAAATATGATCTTAATAGTATACATCCAGTTCAATTTTGAGCAAGGTATGCAATGAGGAGTATTTAATCAGTTGGAAAAAGCTTTTTGTATCTATGGACATTCCCACTACAAGATATGCTAAAATGGCTCTTCTGATATTTACACTATACTGACATTTTCACACCTTTTTTGCTTTCAGAACAGATAATAACCCCAGTTTTAGTGGGTTTTGGAGGTCACATATCTGAATTTTCAACAAGAGCACTATCACTTAACAGCCTACTTTGAATATATTATGTGAGTTTCTGTCTTACCACTTAATACAGTGGTGGTTCAATGCCATACAATTCTACCCATGGTTCATCTGTTATCAGCCACCAGTACAGCACAGACATTACCTGCGTATGGAATGGGCAGAAAAGAAAAACTAAAAAATTCTGCCATTGCTGTTCTGGAGTATTGGTGCAGATATACAAAATTATGTTTCTGATTAGCTTGGACAATCTTAGAGAAGATGTGAGATAAGAATACATAGATAGAAAAGGTAGTCCCCTAGAAAGTAATTTTATACTTGTTTTGATCTTCATTTATGNTTTTGTTTTTTTTTTTTTTGTTTTTTATTTTTTTTTTTTTAGGATTTTTTTTTTTTTTTTTTTTTCCTATTTGCATCAGAGTGCTTACTCCAATGATCTGGCCTTGTCTAGTCAGAATTTAGTTTTAAGGCATCATCTTCATGGCTTTAAGAGCTAGTGAAAAACAGATGGTAATGTCCACAGTACTTCTGAGTAATTTTATGTCATGAATAATTGGAATAGTTATGGGAAAAAACCTTTTCTTAATATATTTGCATTTTCAGATAAAGTACTTGGCCACTTCTTGCTCCATCATTTTCTGCACACAGAAATGGGAATGTATGTACTGAACTTGTAGTGAGGGAGGAACAGGATGCAGGATATGTGTTGATTTGTGAGTTTTTATTAAAAATACCTTGGGAAGCACGATAACATTAACTATGAATAGTAAATGATTTTTTAACTAGTGCAGTGTCATAAGTAAAGAAAAATAATTTAGTGTTAATATGCTTCTTTATTCAAGAACAGACAGGTCACACTCTTTTTTTGTGCTTTTCACAAGGAACTAAACTGAAAATGTGTGGTGTGCAGCTCATATCAGTAACAGAGGATAAGAAAGATAAGTATTTATCTTGAAGTGCAGTCTTTCCCATTTAGGATCTTGTTCTTATAACATGACGCCACTAGGAAGAACCACTAAAATTTATATGACAAGATGATGTTGAAATGCTGTATACCAGAATTATGATTAGTTTACTTATCATATGATTAGTTCATATATTGTAGTTATACTTATCGTATTTGTTTAAATCATGTTTACCTATAGGTATATATGAAAACATGATGAAAATGGTGCTCTCAAGCTATAGGAGCTAGAAGGTTATCAAATGTACATGCAGTACTGCTAATCCCTCTATTAGGTAACTATTATCTTAATAACATAAGATATACTACATATCATCAAATAGTATTAATATGTCTACAGCTGCTTATACGTATTTCCTCAGCTCATACTGTATTCTTTTCAGTTACTTCTCTCAGTGTAATTCCCTAGTGTAATTTCCAAACTCAAAGGAGAAAAATACTGGGTTGTCTCCTCTGTTGGTAGATTTGCATTTTCTATATGTTTTTCCTTCCATGTTATCCTAATCCGTAAGCAGAATTTAGGCTCTTGGCAGTGGAGTAGATAGGAAATTTTCAGTGAAAGAAAGTCAATATTTTTGACTGATCTGAGCAACTCTAACAAATAGGGTTCAGTAACACTGTAAATACGGATATCCACTTCAAGTACAGATTGAAACAAAATTACTTGTACAACAAATAAGAAAACTAAAGCTTAGTTGGCTTTATTAAAAGAATTTTTCCAACAAACAAGTGAACATTTGTATATTATTGACTATAACAGTATCTTCAATATTAGGTTGAAGATTTAATCAATAGGTTCATATTTAAGATGCGTATTTTCAGAGCACCTGTTTTACTCCACAGAAGAAGGAAAAATCCCATTATGCATTTGTGAGGAAATATGTGGTGAAGTTGCAAAATGATAAAGTAACAGGATGAAGATTTTATTAGAATAGTGAACAACAGAAAAACTGTAAAAGCTGTAACAGATTCAGGAATAAGAACCAACGCCAAACAATATTGACAAGTTAGATGAAAGAATAGAATATCCTTGCTGGCACAGAAAAATCCAAACTATTTTTTCAGTTACTAGCCCAACAGCTCTCAAGTAATTGTTGCATGCATTAATCGAGAATACAAACAACTCCAAGACATCCTTACAATATCCACACAATCTTTTTAAATTATCCACACAACCTACTTAAAAAAAGATATTAAAAATATTTTCCATTAGATGGCTTTGATGGTCTTTACCAGAAAAAGACCAACAGTGCAAAAAGTTCATAGCATTTATAGCAAAACCTGCACATTCATGCTTAAAGTTTTGATATTCATTGTTGACACCAGCATGAATAATCTCTGGATCTTATTGTCACCATCAATTAATGACCAGATAAAGGGTACAGCATGGTAAGTAATTATTGGCAAATAACTTGGCCAGTTACCTTAGCTGCTGCTCCTTCTTTTTTTCTTTTTTCTTTTTTAATTCGTGAAGTATCTACGAATCCCCTATGATTTGCAAACCATTTACATCATTCTAATTTTACTGTTCTGTAATGATAAAAATTAGATAAAAAATTAGAATGCCAAGACTGCCTCGCATCTTGTCAAAATCAACATAATTACTAGTAAGATTTGCTTTGGTGAGATTTGGATTTTGTGCACTTAAATCATAAAAAATCTAGTTTCACTGCTAGCAGACCAGAAAATTGGGCAATATGAACAACCATCAGTTATTTGAGGGTTTAATTCTACCACCTCAAATGCTGAGCTTCCAGTAAATGTTTCCAGACTTTGAAGGTGAGTCTGTGCCCAGACCTGCAGGTGACAAACAAGAGGAGGAGAGCAGCAGAGATCTCCCGTTGTCTCTGGGGTGCAGATGTGTAAAGCTGGTCACATAATTTTGCCTCCTCCAGGGCAGCTGTCTGGAGGCTGCAAGATGTCTCACCCCCGTCGCTGCCAGTCTGCCCTGCAGACTGCCCGACATGCCTGACCAGCGTCAGAGGTGAGGGTTCCATGGCTCAGCCACTTTCTAACCCCTTGTTTTTTCATGGGAAACTTAATGACTCGGCGCAAGAGTCCTCTGGAAGCACACCGAGTATGAGGGAGTTCATGTGCCCAGGAGCAAGTTTTTTGCAGAAAACAGATTTCAGGTCACGCCTAGGGCAGGCTGTTCAAGAGCCTCATAGCCTTTACAGTACAGTGCAGGCCCTTCCTGAAGGGCCACAGAATTTGTGCTTCTCACTATAAGTGATTTTTAAAATTTAAGGCAGGACCCTGATTAATTTTCTATTTCTCTTCTGTATTCATGGGACGCAGCTTCAGTTCAATGTGCAGTAGCAGTATAGTCTGCATGACAAAATGTAAGCTGCATGATGTGCACCAGAGAATTTCCTCAGGATAGAAAGTCACCGCTAATAATTGCCTAAAGTCAGTGAAAATTAGGACACCCTTTTCCTCATAAAAGAGGAAAATAAAAATGTAAATAAAAATATCTTTCATTGTATGTCCTACATAGATTTTTTGAAAACAGCCAATTATGTGATTGTAAGGATTAAGGATAATGATTTCAGAAACAAGAAATGTCTCCTCACACCCTTTTAAAGCTCACTACTTGGAAGATTAGTTTATGTATTTCAGAAGACAACCTTTTTTTTGGTTATAAATCACAATAGGCAATCTGTTAAGATGCCAAGAAATGAAAGGCTGGGCCCCTTTTCCTCCCTGCTTGACGCTCTTCCAGGGTAACACTGTGTAGGATTGGAGGCCTGGGCTTTGCAGTGCTGTTTTCTGTGACACTAAACATTTTCCAATGAAAATCTGAGGGTAACAAGGAAAGTTTTCTGTATGGCATATTTATTTCCAGTATTCATTTTCATCTTAGTTATCGCTTCTCAGTTACACCACTGAACTCTCTAGCATGATAAGAACAGATATTCTCAACAGATTTTGAAAATAAGCACAAAAGCTGTTTTGGATGGGTCGCAATTTAGAAACGCCATTTTATGGAAGAGGAAGAAGTAGCTGGAAGAAATATTCCTGTAGGAAGCACTGATAATTTTTTTGTTGAAAATAGATACTGTGTGGTTCAGAGTTGAAAGGAAAACAGGCTTCTGGGTTTTTTTAAAGACAGCACTCCATCTTGAAAATAAACATCGCAGGTAAAGATGTTTAACACAAACTTCAAACGGTAAGACAAAATCCTGTGCACTGAGTCGTTTTGAAAGCCTTGCTTCCTATAGCATGATGCAGAAGTACTTGACACAGAAAGTTGGTACTGAAATATAACACAATCTTATTTTAGGTAATACCTGACACCACTCCACCAAGCCCCTTCTGCTTCTTTTTCTCAGTCTCTAGGGAGTTATGCAAGCAGCTCTTACGGGAAAGTTAAGTACAGAAGCAGGTATCAGTTGAGCACCCTAAGATCCCTTTTAAGTGTTAAAATAATAATGGGACAATTATTCAGTGAATGGTCAAAAATCTTACTAACTAGTTCATTAGTTAATTATAGATTAAGTGTTTATAATGGAAACATTGCTAAGTTATTTCAAAACTTTTTACCTGATTTAGATTTTTTGAAAACAGCCAATTATGTGATTGTAAGGATTAAGGATAATGATTTCAGAAACAAGAAATGTCTCCTCACACCCTTTTAAAGCTCACTACTTGGAAGATTAGTTTATGTATTTCAGAAGACAACCTTTTTTTGGGTTATAAATCACAATAGGCAGTCTGTTAAGATGCCAAGATCTCAAGAGTGTAAGGAAAGGTAAATGGCATCCTGCACTTACTTGCCAGCCAATGACCAGCACAGGTGCCTTCGAGCTGGCTTGAGCTGCAGGTCTCTTCCCTAGTGAAAAGGTCTTAACTAAGGATAGCAGCCCAGTGATTTCTGCCTGCTCTCTGAAAAACCTGCCAAGGTGAACTCTGACAGTGCAAAAATCAGCATCTTCATTAAAGAAGTTGGTCAGAAATTCCACCAGTCTCTCTCAATTTTCTTTTATCGCTTGCCCTAACCTCTATATGAGATTACTCCTCATAGCTTTCATCTTCACTCCAAGGAGTGCAGGAATGGTAGATGAAAAGGAGAGGTAACAGGAGGCAATGCCAATAAACACACAACTGGAGATTCATCATTTGCTAGAAGGCGAGCTGAATTTTCAATTAACAGAAAAAAGCATTGTTAAAACATGGGTAGAATTCCAAAAACCATGAATTGGTGATCTCTTCATAAATGATACAGTGCATGTGTTTTCTATATGAACAGCCTTATGAAAAATTTACAGGTAATACCTGAGCTTCAGAATTCTTGCTGCATTGACTAACCATACAAGTTGTATCCTTACTACCTTTTTCTTACTGGTATATGCGTTTGTTACAATTAACAACTATAGACCACAGGTCAAACTGGACTCTACTGAGGTAGTCTTTATAGACACAAACCTGCCGATGTAAGACGACATGTCAAAAGGAAAAGAGAGCACACTAAAATTAAAACTTTTGCTTAAAATCAAACATGTTTGTGATTGAAATGTTAGACAGCCCCATTCTGGCACCCTTTTACTGGAATATGTTATCTCTTTATTCTACCAATACTGACATACTATTAAAATCTTGCTTCCAGTTCTTTTTAGCTTTTTTTCCATTGAATATTAGTGAATATTACAACAAAAATATTTCTTGCTTTTACGAAAACAGACATGGAACAATCATGGATTTGGTTTAATTTAAGCTTCATTAGGACTTGGACAGAGTAATCAAAAGTACTTACCAGTGGTTTTGCACAAAGACATATTGTATAGCAAGAGCCAGGTACGGAACATACATAATGAGCATCTTAATGCTTATATATATATATGTATATATATAAACATTGAGCCAATGTGTTTAAAGTTGGAATGAGAGGTAAAACTAGGTAAGTTACCTAGGTAACCAGGTAAGTTAAAGTACAGTGCCAATATGCCTCTGTGAATGAACAGTAGCTATGCTCTCTAATGCTCCCTGCAGTTCTGTTTCCCAAAACATCAAAGCTGAAGACTTCTTAGACCACACATCTGCTGTCACCCTTCCTTGCTTTCCTCCACAAGGAAATTTGGGCATAGTTGGGTTAAAGTCAGTTTGTATATCCAGGAGCCAAACCTGCTTTCCTCAGTAGGTAGCTAGTCTTTGCCTCCAAATTTGTCTTGAGCAGCTAGTAATACTACTGCATGAGAAAACATTAGGATTGGACCCTAAATCTGAAATAATACATGAAGAGTTCATATGTTTTTCAACTCTTGCTTGCTTCATGTTCATCAAGCTTATACCTTCTGTTTCTGCTCTTATTTACAAACAGCCTAAACCAAAGGAAAACCAAAAGAGAAAGAATTGTTTGGTATTAGCAATTTTTTCTCAGAATTTACAGTTTCTTTACTTTGTACTGAACCAAACTGTTAAAATTTTTCTGTAAATTATCAGTTAGGTAGCAATGACAGATGGTATATCCACCTGCTTCTTGCTCTTTTAGTAACATCAATAATATTATACAACTCTATAAACTAGTTTACACTAAGGGATTGTTGTCATCAGCCATCAGTGTTTACAGGGCCAGAATACTAATGAAGTCTTACTATGGACACTAAAACACCCACTGGATGCTTTCAGTAGTGGAGAAATCCCACCTAGGAAAAAAGACTTTAAGCTAAAGGGAGTACTTTACCCAGTGCTAATTTTCAGTGTCCAATAAGTGGAACAACAATATGTATGATGTATTCTAGCAGCCAGGTCTGTTTCACTTTAATTGCAAACCAGGGACTTTGAACAGTAATGTATTCTTTTTCTGTTTGGCTTTCTTGCTAGATTTTAATCTTAAGTACTTTCATGTTTATTTATTCTGATTAGCAATATGGATTTATGTACAAGGGTTGTCACGTGGGGATTATGCGACCAGCCAGCTAAACATTAAGAAATCAGTTTAACCATTTTGAAACATTATCCTCCCTGAGTCACTGTGGTTTGGATCCTGATGAAGTGTCTAGGATGCAGCACAGGTCAGTACATTGAACAGTAACTCCCTTCTGGCTTTCTCTGCACGTAGCTTTCAAAACTGCAGTGGATTTCAGGGGTAAGATTTATAACATGTTCCTTCTGCTTAAGGTCATGAGTGTCTCTGTCATTGCATAACCTCTGCCTCAGTGCTCCTGCACCGTAGTGCTATTCTCCTGCAAGATAAGGCTGTTCCCCCACACCTCTCCCAGTGACCAGCCTGTGTGGCCCCACCTCCTCTTTTTCATCTTCCCAGCATGCACATTCATAAACCACAGATGTCTTCCTGCAGTATGCTTCTGCTTCACAGACCACCATGCAGGTTTTACAAAATGAGAAAGTGGTGAGCTGCAAAACAGCCTTCAGAGATTATTAGTCTGAATGTTGCATGGCTGTTTGTTTTAGTTAATTGGTATGACTGCACTTCTGGGGGGAAGTACACGTCCTCTACACGACCTCCATTGGACCATGATGACTGAGGAGTCTCACAATTTTTCTCGTCTGCAACAGCACTCCTGATGCAAGGCAGACCTTCTTCTTTCCTTTTAGAGTATTCATTCGGACCTTTTGGCCTCAACCTGCAGTGTTTAGCTCACAGGCCTTTTGAACTTTTGCAATTTGATGGTAGTGAGAACATACTCTTCTCCCCAAATAACAGAACAAAAGAACCCCCAAATCCCAAGGTCTCAGAAATGTAAGAAAATCATCCTATAGTGTGTCTGGAACAGCAGTCAGAAAATTGACTGTGTGCACTGTACATATTTAATTAGAAGGTCTCCATGATCAACTGGACACCTTTGCCTTTCAGTATGTAAACCACCAGCAATGGTTGTCTCTACTTCTAGTATTTTGTGCACAGAGTATTACAGAGACATAATAAATAAAAGATAATTACCTTTCTTCCCTTTATCTACAGCAGAATTTCAGTGGCTACAAGTTACCAGTAAATTAATTACAGTACAGCATGGCAACATATCTGGAATGCTACGGTCTTAGGAAGACAACCCCCCACACCCAAACTCTTCCTATAAAATTTGATTCAGTTACGATTTAGTCTACAATATTGGTCTTACTAATAGTATTCCAGAACTGCAGATTTTTATGCAGAAAGAAAGAAATGCAAGAACATGGAGAAAACTATCCATTAAAGGAATTCTTTAGAAATAAAAATGTCCTCCAATAACTGTTATCTTTTTTGAGAAGTGTTTGTCGGACTCAGTTTCAAATGGGAAAATTCGACTTTGTCAGTTACTCTCCATCACCACAACAAAGACTCTTATGAAGTATCAGGGATAACGATAAAGGATTTCTGTTATTACATCAAGCAACTGCAAGGAAAGGTTTCTATAGCATGTCATCTCATAAGCACATTTATTTTTATTTTTCCAAAGGTTATTTGAAGAATAATTTTCTTTAAAAAGTTTTAGTCACCAAAAATAACAAAAAACATTTATTATTTAGATATTGTAAGATATTTTCATAAGGTTAAATACAGTTTTCTTTCATTAATATTTCTACATTTCGGGTTGAAGCTTATTTATCATCAATAAAGAGTTGACAAGGCAACAGAAATTATAAGATTTACTGAAAAGATATCTTTTTATCTTCTTGCATCTAACATATTTTTGGACAGAAGAAGTCATGACAGAGTGACAGGAACAAAGAAATCATAGCAGGATTTGATCTTAATATCCATCTTTGCTCATAAAAAGATGATTCGCTTTTTAAATATATATGTATTTTTTGCTTTAATGAAACTCAGCTGTCAGCTCCTGATCGCAACATCAGTACCACTACCTCTTCTTGACAGTCTGCTGCAATGCATTACAGGCTTACATTATTTCTATTTTAAATGACATACTGATTAGAGCTAGTCAGAATTTCACAACCTTGTAGAAAGTGTTAATTTTTATCCCTTTCCTCTACAAAAAATGTTCAGTTTCTAATATTTGAAAATTTTCCTGTTTTATTTAAACTATTTTTTCTTTCAAAATACCTTACAACTGAGTGGAGGTAAAGCTGTCTTTGGAAATTTATTATATTAGCAGCCTGCATATTGTTAGAAAATAAGGCTGACAAACAAAAAGTGGATTTGTCTTTTTGCAGTGAATGTTAACTATATTCTTTATTTAGCATAGTTTGGTTATATATAAGCTTACCTTTTTGTGCTTTGAGCAACTCACAGTCCATCCAATATCGTGATATTAAACTGAACTAATAATGCTTTTACAGGCACATATTCTTGAGCTGAGTCCTGACTATCTTGACTACAGGGCTTTTAGTTATCTTAGAGCAGAGACAGGACAATTCATATGTGCTGAGAATGTCCATGAAGAGATCATTACCTCTGCAAGACAGCAAGCACAGTAAAATCCATTGAAAAGAGAATTTTTATCCTCATCAGCTAACATGTTTAAGGATAAAGGAAGATATTATAGGAATAAAAAAAGCTAAAGATTTTATCTCATATGGCTAAAATATTGACAATGGTACTTGATAGCATATAGTGTTGTCATCTACCTGTAGACCACATGAAAAATCTTGTCAATGGCATAGTGTGGCTCACAGGAGATAATCAAAGGAAGACCATTTCTCCCCACCTCAATTTTATGTTCATAAAAGGATAGCTTTCACATTGAGTTGCATGTTTTGAGGAGAAGAGAGCAACAGTAAAAAGCTTTTTTTTAATTTCCTCATTGCCATTCCATAAGCATAATAGAAAAGAGAAAAGGAAAACCAAATGTTGCAAATGATTCTCCCTTTTTTTTGGCCTTAGAACACTATTTACATACAACAACTTTTTCTGTTAACCTGCAGAATGAATAAAGCTAGAGTCTTAAAAACCAATTAGGAAGCTAGTCTGCCATTATTTTTTCACAGGAAAACGTTATTCTTTATTTCAGAGATCCAATGAAGAGTAATATCTTGAAGAATCACAAAAAAAACTATTTCCTTCTTCATGCTTTCCACTTCCAGTTTATTTTATATAAGCACTATGAGAATGTGATTAGAGATGAACATAGAATGAAGGAAAGAATTATTTCATCTTCCCACATGTCTTGAAACCCATTGAAGTTATTTTTTCTTCCCACAAGAGGGTGTCCTAGAAGTCCAGAAGACATTGCTGAAACTGTGAACAATTCACCAAAAGTCATCTTCCATTTTTCATGTAACTAAACTGACAATGTGGACAAAATCAAACTGTCTTTAGAGGATGGGGGCAGGCTGGGAAGGGATGGGGGCAGGACAGTCAAGGGAATAGTTTTCACTTTCCCTTAATTTTCCAAAATAATTAAATATTTTCACTCTCACCTAACTCAGTGTAGTTTCAGATCTTTTTCTCAAATCAAAATATTTTAGTAACTATTCAGAATGGAAAGTAGGAGCTAAAGGTCAAAGAATAAATTACACTTGCAATAAAGTGACCCAGATTAAATGTTCCCCATGCATTGCCATACGTTTCAAAATGTTAAGAAAATGTCACGATTCATTTCTCAAAATCCTTCAAATTAGATCACTGACTTGATATTGTTGTGTTGACAGCTCTGTAAGCCAATGAACAGTGAACAGTTTTTCAAGTTAGGTGAAGATTATTAAAATGCTAGTGAAAATGTGTTATTTCAGAACTAAGTAATAATTAAATTCATTTGGAAGTAAGAATATATTTAACAGAGTTCAGAATACAGCTGAAAAACGTGCAAAATGGGATTGCCTGATCCTATACCATTTACTACTACAGTTGAAGAGAAGAAAAAAGATATATATATGGAAAAAAAGTTGCCTAAAGTAAATAATTTCTGTAACACTACAGGGACAAAACAAAAGTGCATTTAACACAGTCTATTAAACTTTCCTTGTCCTTTTGCAGCAGTTTTGCTTTTGGCTCCAGTATTCCAACCTTTTTATTTTATATAGATTTTCATTCTTCATGCCTCACATATCCTAGTCTTAATTCCCTTTTAGCTAAGCCCAAGAGTTGCTTGCTAGAATAGCGCAAACATTAGTGTTCTGTTTATTGTGCTTCACAGAAAACAGTTCACATCCCTTGTCCCCTGCAGAAAATATTATTGTTGCAGCATCTCTCTTTTTCCAGCTCTCTTGCCAGGAAACTACAAGTTCCTGAATTACAAAACAACAGAAATTATATGAGATTCCCTTGAGAATGACTCCACCACTCTGGCACAGGACACCCTGCTGTGCAGACAATGCCAAGGTGGCTACAGGCCCAGAGTGGTGGTGTGGGGACTTCCTTTCTGTCCTGCTTCTGCTGGAAGACTTCTGCTCTGCTCCACCCGTTGCTAAGATCAACCAGAATGTGGTCCACAGTAATTTAAACTCCATAGTTTAGAGAAAGGTTGGTATAAATCATCCCGTGTATCTGAGCAGACAATACATACATCCTTCAGGACCTGACAAATTCATGAGCAGGACTCCCCAGACTGGCAGTGGTCTAATAAGTGTAATATGTTCTTAGAAAAGTCTCCATAGTTGAAGTGGAACTTAACACACAACAGAGAAGAAAAACGGTGAGCATCAATTCTCTGGTTTTGATGTACTTGGAAGTTTCTTCCTATGTTAACTTTATATGATACTTTCCAGAAAAATGTGTATGCATCTGTTAGTCAGTACAGTAGTTGATATTGGTATCATTAGGTATTTTTAAAATTTGAATTCTCTTCCAAATTCAAAGACACATTCCATTCATGTTATTTCTTAAGGTAACATATTTTCTTTACAAAATGTCTGCTCTCCTGGATTTAAAGAGTCCAGTTGTGTCCCACAAAACTTGAAAGCAAGACCTATAGACCTACTGATTCCGTCAAGAAACAACCCTCTTCTTAGGGCTGCGCTATTGCCCTCCATCTCAATCTCTGCAGGTAAGAGAACACTGTGAAGTACAGCAAAGAAGAGGAGAAATGTTTAGCAGTTTCCCATAGTAATCTCTTAGGCCATTATTCTCAGCGTGTTCTGCTCCATACAGTTGTCTGGTTAGAGAGCAAGGCTTGTCTGCTTTCCTGCACTCGTTGCTTCTGCAATTCATTTGAACGATTAAATTTCATATGACTTAGCATACATCACAGTTTATACTGCTCTGTTCCCAGTCTGTTCAATAAGAATGATACCTCACTATGTCACAGGATTTTTTGTCAAAAACCCCACTTCTTACTTGCAGGGGCATCAGTAGTTACAGATAAAATTGCTAATCAGTAAACCAGGTAACACAGAATGCTGACTCCACCAACATGCATGTGAAATACTGCCTTGGTTTTGTACTTAAAATTCTGCTTAAACAGCAAAATAAGAAATGGCAAGTAAAAAAATCTGTGGCTTAACTGAACTGCTCTATATAGATTTTTGTTGATGTTAAGATCTGTATTATTTCCTCAGTTGAGATCAGACAAACTGAATTAAGAGAACTACAGCAATATGAACCTTACATTAGTTTTCAAAAGAAAATCAATACATGCTCAGACCATGCTGGCAGTACTTTACCTGCTTAAACTTCTGTAATAGCTACGTTTAGTATTTTTCCAACAAAAGATGATGGCAGGATGGATGCAGAGTATTATTGGATAAATCTGTCTCCAGTACAAAACATCCGAAAGCTTTTGGTAAAATAAATATTCCATTCTCCTGTCTGAAGGCTTAGGGTAAAATAGAACAGGATCAGCTATTTGACCAGCCATACATTTTTTCTTATATAAAATATGACTGCAATAAAAGGCAAAAATAAGAAGATTGATGGACATCCATGTGTATTGAAGACACATCATTTACAAAGGAAAGCAAAAGTCTTCAGCAACCATAAAAGTACGGAATTGATTGTTGTGTAGTATCAGATTTTTGTTTCATAAAATTTTTGCAGCATTCATTGCTTGGTCATTGCAGTAGAAGCAGATGAATGGTTATTTTGAGGGTCTCTGGCAGTGTATGAAATGTGTCATGAACTGCATTTTTCAGAAGCAATTTAGAACTTTAAGTCAAAACCAGAAAAAGGCATAAGTATATATGTGAGTGCTGGCACAAGCTTCAGGAAAAATATTCTTGAGGTTTAGAAAGGTAATGGAACAAGATTTCAATATGTTTTCTATGTAGCAGTAACAACGGAGTAAATTTCAGCTCAAGTGAAAGGGAGATTTTTGTGCCAAATATGAATTACTTTTTCCTTTCTTCTCTCCCTATCCTTCTTTTTAAAATCATACCTATTGTATGTGTCAGTTTTATTGTACATAGTACTGAAAGCCTCTGCTCCCACTTAACACCAGCAGACAAAAGGTTTATGACAGCCTTGGAAGAGGTACATTCCCATACTCCTCTCATATGTGGCACCTTGTAGTACGAAGCCCAGCGGTTCCATTCTTTCTCAGCATCTCTCAAAAGCAAAAGGCTTCTCAAGGTGAGGATGATACCTGTTCAGGTTGGGGTTGGGGTAGAGGGGGCAAAATGCAGATCTGATTCCCGGTGTCACAGCACAGCATGTCAGAAAGAACTTATAACTCAAATAAACTTTTTAAAGATGGAAGGAAGAGAAATGAAGGGAAAAGAAGAGCAACACATTCACAGTCAGATAAGATGTATTTGATGATCTGGGAGCAGAAACAGATCTCAAGTTTGAATTTAGTGCAGAAGAGATTAAACTAAGATCTTAAGCAATGCACGGCATAGACTTCATCTTCTAGGAATAACTAAATGTCTGCAGTTACCAGGACTTAATAATCAGTGGAGCAGGCAGATTCGTCTGGGAGTTGTTCATCATTTGATTTCATAAGAGCATGTGGGGACAAACATCAGGCAGGAAATAGTTGTGTAGTCAGTCTTATCAGTTTGTGCCACAATGTCTTTTACCCCAGGTTCCCAGACGTGAACAGTGGCATGCACTGCCTGCGCCTACCTGATGAAACTCTCCTCTCTGATCATCCTAGCAAGATAAATATGTCAAGGTTGAACAAGCGTGTTGAAAACCTAGCAAGTGTGCCTCTGTCACACTCAACCATAAATGCAGATGTACACATGAGCTGGCTTTTGGGTGTTCAGGCTCCATGTTTCCCTATGTCACCAAGGTTCAAACTTGTCTAGTCAGGAGTACAAATTCTTGGAAGCTCAAAAGAGAGATAGGTCTCTGCACCCTCTGTATTGAAAGTATTCCTTTACCAAGCTCTTTGAGTAGATAGCACACTTCTTGTTATGGTTGTCTCTTCCCTGACCTCATTGAATTACAGAGCAATTCTGTGGGACTGATGGAAGGTGAGCCAGAGGTTGACCGTATTAAACTGCAAACAAGCACAGAAAGCATCCCTAGGCAAGCAGAAATCCAGCCAAAAAGCACTCCAGCTACATTTATTTTCATTGCAGGGAAGCTGTCAAATAATAGTTTATTTGTTTGTTGTTTTGTTTTTAATCAAAAGCAGTAGAAACAAAGATATTGTTTTTATCACACTACTTTCAGTAATGACGATGCTATATACTCTGACTATCACATGCACACCTAACAGTGAACAAAACAATATTTTCAGGTATGATTTAACAAATCAGTAAAAGCCCTCAGATGGCACTATCTCTGAAAAGAGATAACATATTATTATTTACCCCTCTCTGGGAGAATAAAGGTGAACCTATTTAAGATCTATAATCACAAGAGCAAACAAAACAGGGGTAAGAAAAGGAGAGAAAGGAAGAACATAAAGAAAACTATTTAGCCTGTAGGAACAATCAGACTCCATTCTTCAGACACCTTTTGGGGGTGGAAATGAAGACGTTGTTTTGCCCTTCAAGTGTGGGTTGAAGCTGAGGAGATGGATCTTGATTTATATTTGTGAATTTGTTGAATTCTGTTTGAAACCCACAAACCTTTCAGAGAGTACTTTAAATTTACTGTCCTCCTTCTACAAGATAGCAATAGGTTTTTATTAATCAACCTTCATGTCTGGAAGCAAGAATTAAATATATTACACATAGCCAGGGCTCTAGGCAGTAGGTGAATTTGTTGTCTAACAAATTAAGAAATTAAAAAATACCATGTTAACTATTAAATAATGAGTGACATTTCTTATGATATTTTCCATTTGTTTTTAGTTATTGAAAAGTAACATTCTCAAATCTTAAACAGTTTCTTTTCACTGTCTTACCTTAAAGTTACTGCACCGTTGTATACCACAATAAGAAATATCTATTAAAACAACAGTCACAAAATCCCAACTTACTATCTCTCCCCTTCATACGTTCAAGAACTTGAAAGTAGAGGAGGTATTTTATTACCATGTTCAAAAGCAGACTGAGACGAGCAAGCAGTATTCTGGAATCACGTAAGAGTAGCAGTGCCACCTGAGCACTTTTTCAGTAACACTAATAATTTCTTAAAATTTAATTGTAACGGTCTAGAAGTGGAAAATGTTAGGAAAACCACAAGATTAGTCAGTAGCTTTTTCTAGAGAATTTTGTTTTCTGACTTCATTGCAGATCATCTCTGGGGAACAATACCGAAGGAAGAAAACCAATAGCAAGAAAAAATTTCAAATGAACATGGAAGATAACAAAGAACACTGCCATTTGTAGCCATGTAAAACACATAGTTTTCCAAATTAAAAATTTATTTAAAAAAATAAATATCAGCTTGATTCTGATTAAAAGATGTCTTTGATCCTTGTAACAAAAAAATATGCACACACATATCTGATAAACAAATGTATATCCATGCATCCACACAGTGCCTGTAACAGATACGTATAACAGGTATTTACTTCACACAAAGAGTTGACTTTAGATCTGCATGAACTCTGGTAGTCTCAAATAGCTTTACCCTGCAAAATTACTTTACTAGAAGTTAATATATAGGGTAAGACCAGCAGGCAAATCCTCTAATATGCTACAGTCAGTGCCTCCAAATAGTGCATTGATTCAATGAATTCTCCTAGATAACCTGTTTTTATAAGAAGCTGATCACCTCTGCTTTCACTGGAATCCACCAAGAGCACACAACATGTGAAAGGGAGAAAATAGCAATTCAAAGACATAAGGGAATCCACAAAGCAAGAGTGATGAAAACCGTAGATCTTGTTTCAGTCTATTTCAAACTGCAAAATAAGAAGACATACCACATGTGTACCAAATAGGAATTCTGGATCAAACACGAAAGGGGCCAGGGACTCAAAAATTTGAGAAAAGCTACTAGAAAGGCACTAGAAGCTAGTGGAAACTGTAACAATAGGCATGTTTTCAGAAATTTGTATGGGAAAACTGTAGCAGCTAACAGTTCCTTACCAGCATGAAAGCTGGGGAGAAGCAAATAAAACAGCTGAAAAATGGGCTTTTATGGTCCATAACTGATGTCTTCAAAAACAACATGACAAGAATATAACAGCCCTGCAAGAGGTTGTTTATAGAAATCAGCAGTCAAAGAGCAAGGTGTAAATCAGTTATCCCCACAGCTAAGCCAGCTCTTTATGCAGGACTTTCTTCACCTCCGCTGGCATTTCAGTTAAGTTAGCAGTGCTTGGGCACATCTGAACAACAGGTGCCTTGCAACACTGAGCTCAAGGACCAAGGGATATTTCATGCCAGGAGAGATCTAGTCCAACCCCTTGCCCAGAACAGGCTCAGCTGTAGGGTCAGACCAGGTTGCTTAGGGCTTCATCCTGTGCGGGCGAAAAACCTCTAAGGAAGGACATGGCATCATCTCCCTGGGCCTCAGTCCTGCTCCTCCGTCGTTCCAGCAGGTGAAAAGCTTTCCCCTATCTCCAGCTGCTTTGGCCCTGCCTTTTATTTTATTTTCCCTGAGGTTTTTTTAGTTTGGCCCTTTTTGGTTTTTTTTTTTTATTTATTTTATTCTTTGTATGGATTAAAGGTGTCTCAGTTACAAATTCAGCTGTTCTGGGGGATGTCCTAAACTACAGGAACACTCAGACTAAGTTTGGCAATCCTGAACACTACTGATTTTATCAGAACTTATGACTGCTGGGAAAACACAGCCATGATACCTACTGAATGCCATTTAACACCAATTCACTGGTCTTATCAATGATTCTAAGGTTAAACACATAACTCTGAGTTTCCGTTGGGTTTATGTCAGCTGCAGAGTATAAGGCCTGCCAGTAAAAAGTTGACCCATCAAAACTATTGGACAAATTTGAACAGACCCATGCTTTGTCATGCAGCTGAAGAGCCCTAGACATCAATGTATCAATAAATTACACTGTCATAGCACAGAAATTGTAATCATCTTTGTTTTGATTCTGATGTAAGAGCATGGGGCAAGACACCAGACAACACAGAGTTACACTAAGGCAGTGGTTTGTCCTACAGCCACATTCGATGACCACAGCTCTATGCTGAAGATCATTACAGAAGACACAGGAATGCTGAGGAGGCCATAGCAACACCTTTCTGCATTCTTTTCCTTTGCTACACCCCATTATTTATAACACGCGTAGGAATATCATGTGTAGTTCAGATAATTGCCCCAGAGCCCATATTTTACCTTTCTCCTTCCCTCAAATTCTACACATATTTCAAACCCATTAACAATTCATTTCAGTCACTTAACTGCAATAGAACAGTGAAATCCATGTCTTAAATTTTATTGAGAAAAGAGCTCATGGGAAAGGAGTTACCTTATTATTATCATTAGCAGTGTAACATTTCTGGCTGTCTTTGAATAGATTGAAGCTACTGTAGTCAAGTGTTGTTCAAGATCCACAGCTGTATTATTGTTGCTCTCAAATGCAATGCAGAGAGGTGGTACAACTAATTACTACCTTATTCACATATAAAATGCAGTAGAATGTAGTTACAACAGCCTACTATTTACAATACACTGATCTGCCCACACTCCTCAGCTTCTTTCCACACACAAGGTGACTCATGCTCTGGTCTTCACTGATACTCCTTAGGTAAAAAACTGATGTTGCTCCACAGATAACTTCAGATGGTGTCAACAACTAATTTTATGACATTATCTTTTTGAAAAACTGAGGAAGGAAACTTGCATCAAGGATGAACTTCAGGCTTTTAGGAAGAGAATGTTTTTGAAAACAGAAATTAGTACCTTCCTTGTGCCATTAAAAAAATCAAACTTATCACTCAGAGTTATTCAAACTGTACGGAGAGAATTCGAAGCCTTACTTCTAACAGCATAGGACTCCATACTCAGTTCTCAATTATAAGCAATCAGAACCTGTGGCCATTGCTGAGGAGTTTCCTACCTCTGAGGAACAACATTTGTTCTTAGCACACTGAAATTTCATGTAGAGAGGTTACCTGGTTATATCACAACTGCTGAGTTCTTTTGTAAATTATATACATGAAACCTAATCAGCATTAGCTCCTACAATTGTAGGTCCTGAAATGAAACATACTTACAATGAATAATTTAACATAATTCAACTGGATCTTGAGAATGCTTTTATATAAAGCAAGTATATATGACTATCTACACAATTACATTCTGTCACTTGTTATTTACACAGAAGTATAACTTGTACTTTGTCATAATTAAAGGCACAATAACAGAAATACAATTATAGCCAAAAAAACCTTCTGTATCTTTCACATAATGTTAAGACCCAAATTTACATTGGAATCTGGATGATCCAGAGAAAAATGAATGAAACACTGAACTAGTAATTGTGGTTTTCCTTGATTTTAAGGGAAGAATCATTTACTTAAACCTCTGCTGAAACTCCTTATCATTCTTCATGTACAAGCTAAGTGTTATTTTTAGAGTGTTATTATTATATTTTCTTATTCATATCCCTTTGTGGCACTTTTTCATCTCTCTTTCCCCACACTCCAGCCCCATGGGATAAAAAGAATTCCGGGGGAGGGTGTGGGGTGTGGAAATAAGAATAAAAAAACCCCATGGGATTACCTAAAGCAAGCAGAACAGAGCGCTATCTTTGATAAGATGACGTTCAACTTGGGCACAGAGAATTTAGTCTACATTCAGGACGTTAGTAAAGTACTATGAATCATGATGTGAATGATACAAACCTGCAAAGGAAATGTTGGGTGAACCTAGAGGTTAGTGAAGGATGACCGGGATACTGGTCAAGAGCTAGCTAAAGGAAGCTAAGAATAGACAGTGGTAAAAGCAGAAATCCCGAATTAGAGGGAGTTTCCTGGGCAAGTTCCTTAAAAATTGGTTGAGATGCATCTTTTCAGCATTTGTATGAATATCCATAGTGTCAATTAGTGAAATGTTCTGATCTTACAAGGCTGAAATGCATCACCAACAAAAATAAAACAGGAGGTTGAAACAATAAACCCAGAATAAAATGAAGTATCTTAAAATAAAAGGTCACTTTCTTCATAAATGTCTTACTTACCAACAGTGTTTCATTTTTTAAAAAAAATTTTCACCAGTGTGTTGTATTTTCTTATAAGTACTGGAGAAACCAAATGCCATGGAGGAAGTAGACTTTAGTCATGGATGCTGAGCAAATCAACTGGTTCTGAGAACAAAGATTATAAGAAACACTGGTTACTGTGAGCAAGAGAGACAGTGCTGGTCCAGAGCCTGCAACTTGTGCTGATTAAGACTAAGAGCAGCGTAACTCAGACAGCTCTACCTGAAAGGAGGGAAAGGAAAAACTCTATACAAGGACCATACTAGAGCACATAATTTGTTGAGTCTCAGAAACAAATAGTTGCTTTTACTAAAATGAAGGCTGGATGCAAGAACTAGTTGGTTAGGGGACCAGGAGTGCAAGTAGTGTTTGCTTCTATCCCAACGGTTTCTAGGATTGATGAGGAGATAAACAGGAAATGCCAGCTAATCAATGTCTGGCTCAGATACTGGTGTCATGGGCAGGACTTTGGGTTCTTTGATCATGGGCTGCTTTTCAAGACACCAGGCCTGCTGGTAACAGATGGTAAAAGCCTGTCTCACAGGGGGAAAAGGGTTTTAGGGCAGGAGTTGGCAGGGCGCATTGACAGGGCTTTAAACTAGATTCGAAGGGGGGACAGACCCGGGCCTGCTAGTAAAAAGCCTGAAAGCGGTATGCT
>VYXH01011810.1:109029-181812 GCA_013397275.1 Burhinus bistriatus | reverse complement strand
AGAACACACAAAAGCTCCACAAAAAACCCCAATGATTTCTATGAATAAGTGCCCAAAATTCAAATTCCACAGCTGGCAATTGCAGAGAAGCTCCTCTGACTCCCTACAGTTTTCTTTTCAGCAGGAAGTTTAATTAAGGTTGATTTTCTTTTTTTCTTCCCACACAGGAAATTCCCTCTGCATCTGCCATGCAGAGTGATTCTTTCATTTTCAGGAACAGGAATTCAAAGGAATCCCTGAAGCACATCAGAGTTAGGCTTATGCTAAGTATCAACCATATTCATCTTTCTAAAGATTTTATTTATCTTGTTTAAAACTTGAACATTAATCCAAGGCTAGCCATCGTTTTCCCTCTGCAGTGCTAAGACAACTGAAGAAGTCAGTGGAATACATAAAATACTGCAATAAACCAAAGTTTGCCCTATGGCACTTCAAGTTCCCTTTCTAAATTAGTTCAGGGAAACAATTGGGTCACTCTCATTTTAGATCTTCCAGCAGCAAAAAGGCTGATTCTACTGAATTTGGTAAAGCAGCCTAAATTGTTGGTTAATTAACATTGTCATTTAACTTTAGAAAATGAATCAAGTCCCAGAAGTGAATGTGAAGGTTACCTTGAGTCAAGAGCATTGTAAAAGAATAAAACAAGGTTTTATCAATATCACTATGCCACACGGTCTCATCAAAATAAAACATGTGGGAGAAGAATCCTATTTCCCCTAAAATCTGGTGCTCTACCCAGTACATGTATGAAAGAAAGAACTTCAGTGGGTAAAAGTAGAAAGAGTAGTGGCAATACCTTCAGGCAGTTTTTTAAGGGTCAGGAACACAGTGATTATTTTTTCTCTCCCAAATATGCAGGTGAAAATAAAATACACCACTGATTTTTTAAATTTTTTTTTAAATAAGAAAATGGTTCATTCAGATGGAAAGTTATATAGCTGTTTAGAAATAGCACTAACATTAGCCAGAAAGCATGACAAGTTTAAATAGAGTCATAGCATCTCGAACACTAATGCCCATAAACCCTTGCTGCTTTGTAGCATTGGGGAGAATTAAAACACTCAGATATCAGAGGTGATATCTGGGTATGCCCCCAGACCTAGGAAAAGAGGAAAGTGGATCAACACAACAGTTCTGCCTAGAAAAGTTCATGATTTCATGCTCAGTCACTGATACGAGTCAGAGATGCACCACTGAAAGAAATGCTATGATGCAGCATCAGTGTGCATCATTCCCTCAACCAAAGGCACCCAGATAGTTCCCTGCAGACTTATTCAGCCCGCTCAGGAGGATAAAATGCAGCTACGCTGCCTACAGCTTCTGAGCTGGCTCAATTATAGCCATGTGCTAATGTGGCTATACTGCTCCTGGCACCCAAATGAGCTTCCTCAGCTCTGCCCTACCTCACATACTCTCAAAAGAGCATGAATTTCAGAAAGCTCAGCTCAGTCCCAGCCAGAGATACCAAACATAACAGCAGCCTGACTCAGTGTAGGACTGAACAGCTTCCAGCAAGGGGCCACCCTCAGCAGGCATGGATAAAACTCAGCAGCAAACAGGAGTGTGCAAGGAAGGGGGTCCTCACCAGGACACAAGACCGCGATGGGAAACTTCGCTGGGGCTGCAGAGCTGAGGGTCTGGGGGTCTCAACTGCCTCACAAAAGTGCTGTTCTTCCCTGGAGAATCTTTACCAAAAATGTTGATACTGAAAGGAAAGTTCACGTGTATAAGTGCTTGTCAGCACGATCTACCCAACCATATGTGAAAGGACTGTATGAACATCATGAGCTGGAGGATAATGAACAATAACTTAAGGAAAGAAAGCTGGACGGGGGAAGAGGAAGAAGTTATAAAAAGGACAGTGGTGAAAAAACAAGCCAAGATTTGAGTTAGGGAAAAGGATATAAAAAATACATTAACTTTTCTATACAATACTTCTAGATTTGCTAAAGACAAATTTGTCTAAAATTATTACATATGTACTAGTGCTCCTCTAAGTATGCAAGTCACACCCACAGCATAGAAAAGACATTCAGATTATGAGTGGCCAGTCCACCATCAGAAAACATGAAAACCAGCTACAGCCTTACTCCATAATACAATGTGCAGTGGGTAATCATGGATCAGCTTCATCTATCACCAAAAAACTTGTATAGGTAACAGTGTGCCATATTAAAGAAGTCAGATTTTGTTTGGGCAAAAACTACAAAAATTAGTCTAATTATGAATTAAGAAAAAAACTTTTAAGACACCCAAAGCCTAGAAGTTATTTCCCACAGTGAACTTGATTATTCTTGTTTGTTCAAAACATTATGCACCCTGTAATGCCTGTCACACATTATTTTTGCTTCCTGGGTTGTCTTTAGCAGTCTCTGTCATCCATGCTGTTCTCTCTACAGCCAAACTAACCACCTCCTTTTTCCTGCGGATTTACCTTCTTTACAACTGTAGCCAAGAAACTGGATTTTTAATGTGTTACATAGTCAACCTCATAAAACATTCCTTTTGTTTGTGGATGTTGCAGGTGATCACGCTTCACAACAAGGCAGATATTCATGGGGTTGTGGTTTGTTGGGGTGTGGTTTTGGTGGTTTGTGTTGAAGGGTTTTTTGGGGGGGTGTTGGGGGTGGCTGTTGTTGGTTTTGGTTTTTTAAACAAAAACACCCTCAGAGGCATGGACGCACAATTTCACCTATCCACAAGGTGTGCTCACATGATTAAAAATAAATAAATATTGACATATTAAGTAGTAGGACAACAAAAACTAATGCATGCTATCAAACACCCATGTCACTTTGACAGGGGAAAGGCTACAAATAGACCAAACTCAACTGACGCGACAGGCCGGGAGATGTTTACCATCGCTCACCAGCAGATTCACAACAGCAGGCAAGATGTCTTCCTTGCAGCTCTGAGGGAATCAAACGCAGCCCAGGTGCCAGAGCCCCTGGGAAGCCGTGGAAGAAGCCTCACGGTCTGAGGACCAAGCTCAATTCCTAAAATATTTGCAGTACCAACTGTCACAAGTGTTTTAGCAAGCGACGGGTGTGAGTGCCCGGGCGTTGGCTGTGCTGTGAGAAGAAATGGGGGCTGCCCCTGCCAGGCACAGCCGGTTCCAGCTGGTTCCGGCCGGTTCCAGCCGCCCCAGCCCAGGGCACAGCCCAGCCCCTCAGCCTTCCCAGCACAGGCCAAATGCTGCCCGGCAGGGAGGAAAATCTGTCTTTCAAAGCAGTAAACACATATTATCTTACTTTGTGGTAGCAGAGGAGTATTATATAGGTTTTATATATATATATATGTATGTATGTTTATATAGCGTGTGCTACGTCTCCAATGGGAGCACCATTCCCAGCAGCACAGCTGAAGCTTCTAGTAGCTACCGAGAGCTCAGGCCTAAGCCACGCTGTGTGTGTTTTTATAGATATAAATTAATATATATAAAAAAACATCTTTAAAGAAAAACTGACTATGCTGAAACAAAGGGCTGGGAGGGAAAGAGCTGTTTCAGTCAAGGCTCACCCTGCAGCCCCTTTCTGCCCTTTCTCTGTTCTCATTTGCTTCTCCTGCTGATCAGGTCACTGGCGAGATGTATAGAAATCAAGTGAAAACATAGGCTAAATAAATTCAGCCTGGTCCCTGCCAGCACATACAACTTCTGGTGGTACGACTTACCTTGCAACTAAACTCACAAAAGCCTAAAAAAATCTCACTGCAGGTGATTTACTATTTAATTGCTCAACACACCAGCAGTGAGGGACTTCATTTGAAGCCAGAGTGAAAAATGGGAGTCCCTCCTTTAAATAATATTTACAGTACTGGAGATAAGATACGATTACTGGTTTTTCTTTGCTTTTTTCCCTCCTTTCCCATTCTGCATTGTATAATAATACCTGCAAACGAAAAAACAGGCATTTTTAAAGAAAAAGAATATGTATCTATGAGATTCTCCAAGTTGTAACTTCTTTGTTTTGGGCAGCCTCATGCCAGGGGGCCCTCTTTCCTATTAATAATATTTATGAAAATGTTTCAAGAAGGTTTTCTGCAACCATTAAAATCAAGCCAGTTACATCAGATGAAATTGCATGGGACTAGAAAGACTCGTGGGGGCCTTCTGATGAGCAAGAAAAATGGAAATGTTCAAGTTGATATGGAAGGAGAAACTTTTTTCTATTTTGTTCAGTGAACCTGAAGTAAAGCCACCACTTTGTAATTGGTGCCATTTTACAGGGAAGACACTTTTCCCAGGGATTTGACAGGAAAACCTAACTAGCTGATATTGTCATCCTCACAGCAGTGGGGACTAGAGCCCGCTCACCTTGAAGTCTGTCCTTTCCAAAGCAAGGTAACATGACTGAGGACAGCATCTTAGAAAGCAGCAGAGCCATAACTCGGTAACCAAAAATTTAAATATGCAAGGAATTTGGGAATTTTAAACAAGTGACATTAGAAAAAAGAAAAAGCAAAACCTCAGACCCCTTGCAACCATATTGACAATCTGTCTTTGGCTCATGTTCTGCAACAAGTCCTTCTGGTAAGATGGTCACATCTTCAGCAGTATCAGGATATAATTTAGAATGTGCATTGTTTATCCTTTCTGATATATTATACATACAGCTCAGCTGCCTCATAACGCAGAAGCAATCCAAGCACAGTAGTTTCGATACAAATATTCATTAGAAAACAGCCTCTCTGGTCTCAACCAAAACAGACCATTTTTTCTTCCTTTTATAGCTTTCAGAAATAACCTTATGCAAAAAGTGATTATAGTTCTAATGATAAAAAATGAGGGGAAAATGACAATAAATAATGTAGTATCTTCTCTGAGCACTTCTAGGGCTTTGAAGCTTCAACATGTGAAGAAGGGTCTTTCTTACCTCAGTGAGCTGGGTAATATAAGGTGTCTATATAAAAAGAAAAAGAAAATATCATCTGTCACTGCCATAACAGCAAGAAGATAAGGTTATTTATATGAGCTGCAAACAGAAGTGCTCCTGAGAGAAATCATCACTGGAGAAATATTTTTGGATGAATGGTATCCATCAATAGTTTAAAAGGGGAAAGGAAAAAGTGTACATTGAAGAAAAGAAACGTGGCAATTGAAATTAAATATTTCAAATGCCTACTGAAATATAATTTCCAAATTCGCTAGGATGAATTTACAAATATTCCACCCACACACACACTTTTATTTTGATGGACACAGCCCAAGGATGCTACAGAAAGTGGGTCAGTACTCCAAACTTAAAAATCGGACCTGAGACAAAAGCAGCCGTACTAGCAGTTTCTATCTCCTACATCTCCGTTTCTTATACTGTCACCAAAATCCCTAAATTGCCATGTAGAAGGGACATTCCCCTTTACCTTCTCCAATCCATCTCTGTAATACGTAGCCAGGAAGGACATGGGAAGCCTGGGTACTACACTAGCATAAGGTCAGAACACCACAACTTCTTTTGAAGCTGCTGTGGATGGCCTAACCTATCTGGTACAGCATAAATACCTATGCAACACCTACATTGCTGAAAGAGTCAAACTGGACAGAGTAGACTTTAAAACTTGATGAAGCACTGATTCTGCAAACAGTATGTTAAAGAGTGGGTCTCATCACAAACTAAGGAGGACTAGCACAGGAAGCAATTTTAGGAAATCATACAAAATTACACTACCATATGTTTGCCTTTTCCCTGTTGGATGGGTGACACAAAACACACAACAATGTACAAGGATAGAGACGTTATACAGACTGATATTGATTTTTTTTTTTTTTATGCCATGTAAATCAAGACTTGAAGTTGACAAAGAAAGCTTAGGGCCAAAAGACATACTGGTATGAGCTATCGCAGTTACAATCAAGTAATACGAGCACACTTGATTTGAGTTTTGCTTGTTTTATGAAGAGAAGCAAGGCTGCTATTTTGCCCCCCTTTTGCACTGCTGTGGGTGCACCTTCTTTCCCTTACTGCTCAGGACTGAGATTATGGGCAATTTGGAATAAAGAATCGGATCAAAGCATTCACCAGAGCTGCAAGATGTCTATATGAATTCTGGAAGTGCATGAGAGATGGTGTGGAGAATTTTCTTCAGCTTTCCAAATGCAATCAAGAGCTCCGTCCTCTGATCGCGATTATTTTTCAAATTTAAAAAGTGATGCTGTGTTGCCTGATTAGGTTTCAAATTTCTAATCTGTTTGCTACAAATTATTATATATTATAAATGGGAAACAGGGAGAAAACTTTATTATTATTTTAAAAGTTATTTTTCTTTAAATTGGGGCTGATAATTTTCACTTTTTATACTCTCAGCCTCCCCTTCTGAATAACTGTTAGTCTAAAAAAACCTGATCAAAGGTAGGTGGTCTCCATTTTTCAGCAGCTGGAAAACCTTTCTTGCTTTAAATCCTTTCACTGGAGAAAGGTCTGAAGTAATTTTGTTTAACATTTCTGAGAATATTCCGGCAGGTTGAAGTCAAATAGGAGAACACCAGATGTGCAAATCATATTAATCATTAATGACTTTTAATCACTTCTGCCTTGACAAAAAATGCACCTGCATGCGCCAGGCGCTTGGAGCAACCTCTTCTCTGCGAGTGCACCATACTGTGATATGGAAAACAGCGTACTACATTCTCAAAGAGGAGGAAAAGCACTGGATATCTTGAGTGTCAACGTGATCAAAGGGATCAGCTAAAATGCTCATTGTATGTTCTTTCCATTTAAATATTTAACTCTCAGGCAGGATTTAATCTAAATTTGCAGAGAGCGTTTGTCTAGCTTGTTACTGCAGATATCATTAAAAGAAATGCAATAATACTTTGTCATCATCCTGACAAATCCCATGGGAATGTAAATGCCTTCCAGACAAAATCCTTTCAGATCAAACCCAAGGTAGGTCACTAAAGAAATCTGCCTGAACATTCAAGCTCATGACATCACCAAAACTTGTAGCAACTACGTGATGAATGGCAGCATGGCACTCCTTGATAAACGTATAAAGACCTTAGCCTTACCCTGACAAGTTAAGTGTTCCATGAAAGCTGCCAAAAGCAAAACATTGTTGCTGGAGAAGATTTCTAGGATTTGGCCACAAGTCAGCAAGGATTTTGACTGTCTTGTTCTGCTGCTTAACATAGAACAGCAAAGAAAGATGGCAAGCATCAAAGTCTGTTGACTCATTGCTTTTCTGCCTTTCTAAGCATACTCCTCCTTGTGCTATAAAGTTGCTATAGTACTGGAGATCTGAATTAATATACAAAGCTTGATGGAATGCTTACAGTCCCCACAGACATCATTAAGAGGCCAAAAATACAGTGAAGGTCTGTGCAGTAGCCGACACAGCTGTATCACTATCTGCATTGCCTTCCGAGAATAACAGTTACCTCCTTTAACTCCATCCTGACAGGCTACTACAAGGCTGGCTAATCTAACATCGGATGGAAACATTTTTAAGAGGTTTCAAATTTTACCTGATATTGAGAACCAATTTTCTAAGACAGGTTTATTAATTGCTTACCTAGATAATCCTCTGGAAGTTTAACATGAGTGTGCAAGGGAAGGCAAGTCAAAGAAAAGGGAAAAAAAAACCAAAAACCCAAAAAATCCACACACACACCCCCCAAAAAAAAAACCAAAGCAACAAAACACATGCACTTCATATTCAGTTTGTTCTTTGTCATTTCTATTTTAAATCAGGCTGTGTGTTTGTATTAATAGTCAGGGTGCAAAACACGAAGTAGGAGTGGAGTGGAAGATCCAAGATCAGCAATGAGTCTCCAAAACCACAAGGCTTTGGTGCACTTTCCTGAAGCAGTCCCTAAGAATAGCTCTGTCACCAACACCAACTACTTCCCTCTAGCAATAGGAGGCAAATAGATAAAGAAATAGATAAATAAATAGATAAATGGGCTTCCTCCTTCTGCAGGAACACCTCTTGTGTCTTAGGGGCTGACCTGCTGGAAAGCAGCTCTGTGGAAAGGGACCTGGGAGCCCTGATGGACAACAGGATGACCATGAGCCAGCAATGTGCCCTTGTGGCCAAGAAGGCCAATGGCATCTGGGGTGCATCAAGAGGGGTGTGGCAAGCAGGTCACGGGAGGTTATCCTCCCCCTTTACTCTGCCCTGGTGAGGCTGCACCTGGAATACTGTGTCCAGTTCTGGGCTCCCAGCTTCAAGAAGGACAGGGAACTGCTGGAGAGGGTACGCCAGAGGGCTACAAAGATGATGAGGGGGCTGGAACATCTTGCTTATGAGGAAAGGCTGAGGGACGTGGGTCATTTTAGACTGGACAGGAGAAGACTTGGAGGGGATCTCATCAATGCTTATAAATACTTAAAGGGAGGATGCCAGGAGGATGGGACTAGTCTTTTTGCAGTGGTGCCCAGTGATAGGAGAAGAGATAAGGGGCACAAACTTGAACATAGGAAGTTCCATCTAAGCATGAGGAGGAACTTCTTTACTTTGAGGGTGGCAGAGCACTGGAATGGGCTGCCCAGAGAGGTGGTGGAGTCTCTGACTCTGGAGACATTCAAAACCTGCCTGGACGCCATCCTATGCAACCTGCTCTAGGTGACCCTGCTCTGGCAGGGGGGTTGGACTAGGTGATCTCCAGAGGTTGTTTCCAACCCTGGTGATTCTGTGTGTTTCCTTGCCTGCACTTTTGAGTACTGAACAGAATCATGACTGAGCCTACTTCAGAGTCCGAGGGTCACTGCCATCCGCAACCAAACTGTTCTGTGTTTTCCCAGCTACAGAAAGGTTCAGGGAATAAAAATAAAAACCCCTGATATCTCCTCAATAAATACAAAGGTTTTTCTTTCAGCAAAAAGTGGTTTTACAAGCAACAGCAAATCACCAAGACCGCTACATTTAGCATCAACGGAGATTGAAGCTGGCAACAGCAGGGTTTTACAGCACCTTCTTAAAGATTGACACTAGAGACCAAAAAGGCTCTCGGTTACTAAACCTACACAAATGATTTCATTCATGTCAACACTCCTTTTCAGCACAGGATCACTCAAATATTTCTTTCCTGATAATATTGATGGATAAGAGTAACCTGCAGTCTTCCATGCTGCCCCAATCTTATACACTAGGCTAGGCTTTAAGACATCATGTACAAGACAAGTTGCTATGTGTAGGCAATATTTTGCCTTGTCTGCCCTTTATTCTGCCTGCTGTCTTCCCACATTTATTTCCATGTTTATCCTCAATGTTTTTTAAAGATCAACCCAAAACACTTCACATTTCTCTATTCCCTAAAAGTCTGCCACACCTGGAATTACCATCTGCAAGTTTAAACGTTACTTCAAGCAAGGAATTTTCATTGATTTTTATTCATGCTCCAGGAGGATTTCAGACATTCCATGATAACCCTGCATTTAAAAAAATCAGTAATATGCTCATAAAACAACCCAAACCAGGAAAGAGAAAAAAACAAGGGAAGCTCTGTTTTATTCTACTTATTTTTAAAGGCTGCCAATCCTGTTACCTTGGATTTGAAGTCTGGACTGTCCGCACCCTTTGATGTGATGTACTTTAGAAAGGAACAAAGTGCCCATCACCACATTTGAACCATCTGGAAAGGGGAGTTCAGTCTGGAAGTGCTGAGACTTCAGGCTGGAGGGGCACCAGTAAGTGCCACTGTCAGCAGTTCTGTACATAGGGGTGTAAAATTCATTTTTCTCTGAGACAAAGGCTGAGATATTCAGCTCTAGAAATGAATCTCAGGATGCAAACAGTGATTACCACTTCAAGAGGAGTCTTACTCAATTAAAGCCTGTAGTATTAGCTTCAAGTGAAGAAATCAGACAGAGGTCCCCAAGCAATTACATGAAACAAAGTCACCCTTACAGCAGCTACTCTAATAAAACCAAGACTATTTTATACTATTTTATTCTCAAGAGAGATTCCCTAACTACGTTTCAAAAGGAATTCAACTTCTGCAATTCACAACCCCAGATTAAGAAATCCAGCCCATAGGTCAAAGACGCAATTAACTCCTTGTTTCACGTAAATCTCCTTCCCTAACACAAAAGTTGGCCTGCTTTTTTCTTGAGACTAAGTGAAAAAATCTAAGCCTCTTCAACTCTTCTACCCTTCTCTGCCACTTCTATTCAAACAAAGCTTGTTATACCCTTTACTATGGTCCTCTCTCACCATTTACATGCATACTCATACCTACTTCCCAGCAAATTTCCTTGGACTGTAGCTTTGCAAAGGTGGTAGGCAGGAAACTTTTGGAGTTTCTTTCAGGCACTAATGGCATCTGTCTTAGAAGCTCTGAAGTAAGAGCCCACAGGCACTTGTATCTTTTTTTTTTTGACCAGACAAAAACTTTATGCCTAATTTTGATCCCCTGAATTGCATCAAATGTATATAACTGAAGTATGAATATTTTCTCAGCATCTGTGACTCCTCTCCTAATTTACCTGACACTTCAGTTTTCTTCAACTTAATTTTACTTACAAAAAACCCCCAAACTGTGAACAAGTTATCTGTATATAGTTCGGTGAAAGTAACAGATCCCAAAATGCTGCTTTGAAGAAATATTTGTTAAAACTGATTTTAAAAAGTTTTTTCCAGTCCTCTGATCAGAGGAGAAGGAGTAGGGGAGTCACATCCTGTGTAACTATTCATGATTGCAACTCAAAATGTGTTTTAGATCAATAGGCCAATATTTGCTTGATTTTCTTTGCCATCAAAATGCCTGCCAGAATATTTATTAAAAGCGTCACAAAAGCAAAAGTGGAGAACCTGAAGAGCATAAAATAGAGCTATTTGAAAGATCTACAGACAGATTTTGTTTTGTTTATGTTTTCAAATTATGCCACAGAGAGTTTCTTCCCTTCTAGGAAACTGTTCTACGTAAGAAACTTTTTCGGCAGTTAACGTGAGCCTATGGAATGATTCTATTTTAACATTAAAAAAAATTACCTCAGATATGATTCACGTAACCTTCATTGAAGATGTAGGAATGGAATGAAGAAAGGTTTTTCCAAATGCCCTAGGAAACATTCCTACAACTAGTGCTGAAAAATCAGAAGTTCTTCCCTGGGTTTTTTTCTCTGTCATTCTATTCAGAGGCATTTCCTATCTTCTGCAGTGGTCTAATGAAGTCCTTCAGCACCTTTACAGACTAATGTTCTGCAGTGAATTCAGTCTGCTGCACGTGGAGTTTTACCTTATTCTCAGTAACAGATTTAAACCAAGTTTGTTGCCTTGTCTGCAGCTGTATTCTGTATTTTTTGCTGAATTTTACAGTCATCATCGACTTATCCATGCTCTTAGTTTAAGCACTCATCCAGATATAAATCACAAATATACAAAATATCACACTGTATGTGAAGCTGTTTAATGTTTCTATTAACACATACTTTAACAGTTACCTAAATTGCTGCACATTGATGCAAAACTGCCATTTGTCCCTTTGCTGCAAGGGAACAAGGAGATAAATCAAGCAACACCCCCTTTGCAAGTTCGTATATTGTATCTGGCATATGGAACAGTAGAGGAATTAGAGGCAAAATTTCAGTTCTACTTAAAACAAATTTAAAACTCCCCCTGGCTTGAGGGGAATTTTAAAAAAAATCACCTTTTTTTTTATAAACCAGAACTATAAACAACAATAAAAAAAGGCAAGCTCCTCATCCAACTTTATTACTGAAGTAACCACTGAAATACTGGTAAACCTCTAGTTCTTCCAGAGGCATCCAGAAAATCCAAATGATACAGTAGCTTAATATCAAAAGCTATTTTGTCCTTTAATAGTAATGCAATGAAAGCGCCTTTCTGTAGCCTTTTTAACACAATTCACAGTACAGCAAACCCATAGCTAGTGACTGTGATATTAATCCAGAAAAATCTGTCAGATTCAGAGCAAATGCAACATTTCATCCAGAAATCAAAACTTTCGCTATGCCCTGGGGAGAGGCAAGGGACCTGTGCTTAAGTGTAAAACTAACATCTTTATGTCCTATGCTTATATGATGTCTGGCATATGGACCCAAACAACTATAACTTAACCTCTGAAGCAATAATGTGCTAAATAGTAAAATAAGGAACCAAATGCCTCCAAAATCCACCACTGCATTTGAAGAATCTGTTTTAAGAGCTATGGTTAAAGTAGCAAAAAATAGATGAATAGCATGAAGAGTCTGACTCACTCCTGAAGCTTAGATTTTCAAAGCATCATAGCTACTAGCTGATGGCACAGTGATAAGGGATGAGCACAAACATTCATAAGGCAAGGCTGAAAATTGGTGTAGACATACTGGGGCAAATACCATTCCTCAATTAAAAGCAGCTTTAAATTATCTGCTATTTTGTAAGCACAACATGCAAAAATGCAGTAAAGGTACACTGCAATGATGGTTTAAAAACACAAAGCAAGTAAGTGGTCATTTTCTAGGTAAACTAAAGGGAAAGAGAGAAAGTGAACTTGCTGGAGTAAGTATAGGCATTTTTAATCGGCACTACTGCTCTTGGTAGGGGTCAGCAACAATTTTATTACGACACACCCTGAGCAATATCAACTGAAAGCATCACTGTCTCACTAGTCACCTTTCCATAAAGAGGAAGACTCCAGAGGAGCATCTGAAGTCAAGAGCACATGTTCTGGCGAAGAGCTTGGCCTGAGTACTTCACACTGCTGAGAATTTTCTTCTGCTAATGCATACGTTTGGCAGTGGCAACTGAACCCTTTCCTCTGACAACCACCCCAGGGGAAGTCAGGGATTGTTTAGCAACAAGTTTGGTCTCTTAAAAGTAAGACCATCAAATCCTCTGGCTCTTTAAAACCACTGCAATGTTAAGTTCTGAGGTCAAGCTCCAAGGAACTGTTTGGTACTTGGGTTCAGCAAGAAAGTAATTTCTTCTGTGCACTATTGATGAAGAGAGGAGCATGCTCACTCACAGATCTAATCAATTACCTGTAGAAATCAACTTCAAACATCTCTAAATGTTAAAAGCAAGTGCTGTCTGTTTGTATTCTATGTATAACCTTTCAACACCTATAAAAACCCAACTGCTAAGCAGCAAATTGCATTTTAGGTGGTATTTTTGGCCACAATAGCATCACTTCAGACTTCGCACTGTAAGCAAAACTATAGGCACTACAGGCAAGACGAGCTCGCTGCTGTCACCAAGGGGGTGGCAATGGGAGCACCGTTCTTTTTGCTCTGCGGATAATAACATGCTTTGCCTATTCTAGGCTTGCAACTACAACAGACTGACTTCTAATATATAACAACAGGGACCAGGGAATGCTGCAGTGTTCAGCCATAGTGCATCAAGCAACCATCCAGGGGACCGTGCATTTAACCAGCTCTCCTCCAGCCTGTCCAGGCCAGAAGCCTGGGGGTCTTTAGGAGGGGAATAGGACAAAATCCAGCTAACCCAGCTTTGCATGAGACCCACCTATCTTCTAGCCCTGCAGTTCTGGAAAAGTGCAGATGTGCCCATGGACCCCTCCAGGTCACTCGTCACTTCAGGTTTTACAGACAGATAAATGCTAAATAAACCATTATATCCCAAAATGCTTTAGATAGTTTCCAGCATTATTTTTTACATTGTCGGGTTATGTAATGACATGTTACATTGACAGATTATGAAAGCATTTACTGTTACTTTTTTGATCAGGCACAATTCATCAATTAGCAATGCATCAAAACTAAAATAACTGACAGAAGCCTCCTGCCTCTTCCCAGTGTTAGGTGACCTTTCCCTGTAGACTTATCACTTCCACTTATAGGCAGTTCAGAAAACATGTAAAGGAGGGATGCAAGAAGAATTGTTATCCTAATGACATATTCAGTCCTAAATAAAGCAAGAGATTGTGCAGATATAACAGGAAGAGGTGGCCACTTTAACCCAGCCATTTCTAATAAGACAGGAATAGTCTAAATAGTGGGAGTACTAGGTTGTAACACACGCTCTATGAGTACTAAACAAAAAGCCTACTATGTTACGGGAAGCATTAAGATGTGCTTACACAGTTAGGAGTAATTAAGCACATATCATTCTGGTAAGTGGATTAAAACATTAATTGTAATTTCCCCTATTCAACTAGTCAATATTTGCTGTGGTAAAATAATGAATAATGCTCATGTAAGACAGGGGAATGCTGCCAGCTGCAGCACCTTCCCTACTGTTCTCTTTCCCCACCACCCCCTATATGTGCCTCTATTTACCTCAGAAATTCCTCTAAGTTTTGCCTTTGTTTTAAAATGCAGAGAGAAATGTAAATATCTGCACCAAATCCAGTGGTTCGCAGGAGCAAAGGAAGGACTAATCCTAGAGAGAGCTGCAGTGAGTCTGTTTAATATGCTATAACTTCCAGAGCTGTTCTGTTCTGCAGAAGCATAACTATTCCTTAGGTGTTTGTGTAGGAATACGATGTTAAAGAAGACAAGGAAAAGTTGTGCTCGCCGTGGAATCAGTATTCCCCAGCAAGCCACAATGGTCACATGAGTATAAGCAAGGCTACAGTTTAGGTCTTTCCAAATAAAGTAGGCCAAAGAACTTAAGTTAGATAATTAAAAGGATATTTTCCAAGCATTTGGCATCAAAAGTGAGGAAAGAGAAGTAGAGTGTGCATTGCCAAAACCAGTCAAATCCACATGGGGAATACCATGCTTATGCATTTAGTGCCAGGACAGACATTTAGTGGAATGACGAGTATCTCGGATGCATTCAGTTTTTCCCTGACATGGTTTTGTTCAATTGCAGGGCTTTTTCAGACAGTATTCTTATTAATCTGCCTACTGATAAGAATAACTCTTGTAAAACCTGAAATCATTCTTTATTTGGAGTTCAACTGTCTTCATAGAATTAACATGTTAAAATCATTATCAAATGTGACCCTTTTTAACACATTCAAAAATCCAAATGCTTTCATGTCAAGATATCTGAACTTTGTACGTGCTGTGGGGATTCAAAACTCAGTGTTTTATTAATGAGAACCCCAGGGCTCAGGAGTTTAATAGACTTATACACATCAAGACTTCCCTCCCACTCCCACATACAAATACACCAAGGCACTTCTGAAAGTGTAAACAAGATTTTTTGACAGAAAGGACATGCTACCATTTCCACAAAAGCCTTTACTGGCACTCGATCATGAGTATCTTTTCTTTGACTCTACATTGCCTGTTTTACCCATCCAGTGAGCATCAATTTGACCAAGGTAATCAAGCTTAAGAAACAGAAAATGAAAGACATAGGATAAAGACATTTAAAAAGCTACTGTCAACAAATTACCATTTGGCCTTCTGCAGGACACTAACTGTTCAGCAGTGGCTGATTTCCTAAATAGATGAATTTATTTTAAAGGCAGTCACCTTTCCACATACCTCTGTATAAAATAAAGCCTACTACTTATCCATTGCCAACACCGATGGCACGTGCATTTAGAATTATTCCTCATTTGTTGTCACTGCTATCTATATTTTATATCAAATATTATATCACCTTCTGTTGTTGCAGTTAATTAAAATTACCTGAGGAAAGCACAAATACTTAATGCGACCCTGCTGATCCCTGAATAAGGGAAGTAAAGGGACTGTTTGATCTATCAAATATCAGCTTCATTAACATCATCTTTCAACAATACCACCTGAAGTTCTGTAACAGCTTCCAGCACCATTTCTTAACTATTACAAATTGAAAGGTTTATATTTGTTATTATTTCCCAGCTTGGGTCTACAGACAATACCGTTAAGTTTAAACACAAAAAAAGCATTTTGTGTTTAATTTCAAGTGCTTTGATGCATCTCTCAAAAAACCTCTAAATCATGGGACATTTGAGTAGATTTTCATTTTTTTTTTTTAATTTTTATTTTTTTACCGTAAACTTTGAAACTACTGCCACATGCTGACCACTCACCCCTCTCGCTGCTTCTTGGCAGAGGACTGTCTGGCCTCTTTTCTTAACTCCAGGAACTTAACTAAAGGGTCAAGGTCTGACTGGAGGGAGAGGTTAAGCTAAGTAGGCTCTAGTGGAAAGAGATAAATGGCTTCAGCTCAGTGAGATCACTGGCAAACCAGAACACCAATGCTTATCACAACCATTGCAAAGAGAAAAGCATGGCAATTATGTCTGCCAACAACATAATTGTTTGTTCTAAAACAAATGATTTATCCTAAAATTCAATGGGAAAACCTAGAAATATTGCAGGGACTATACACCCCAAGTCACAGCACATTCAAATTATTACCAATTAGACATCCCCCAAACCTTAAAGGGCTGCATCAAGAAATAAGATTTCTGAGCAATTGTACTTCCAGCAGAGGTCCTGATCCTGCAGGATGCTGCTTGGGAGAAGACCCAGGAGCCCAGCAACACCACACTTATTGCACAACATACAAAAAAAGCCAGATGTATCGCACAATAGAAAGTGAAGGATTACAGATTGCTGTTGGGTATACAGAATTGTTATGTATTTTGTACTAGATTAATGAGTAGTCAATTCACATGGCAGAGGAAGGCAGGCATCCTGCAGGCCACAACAGAGAAAGCTGGCTTCCATGTGACTCCTTCTCTTGCCGCTTCAACAGGCAAGGACATCTCATACTTCCCTCCTCAAATTTCTTGCTTTCTCTCTCCCCTTCTTTTCCCCTCCCGTGCTATCTTCCTAAAAGCAAGCAGAAATCAAGAAGCTGGGAAAAGCCACTACACCCACTAGTCTGCCCCATCTGAAACTGCTGTCATGGGGCAATAGAGCCGAAGGAGTTAACCTAACTACAGATGATTGGTTTCTTCTGGGCTTGGGGGTGGATAACAGAGTTTGCTTCCCAAAAAAAGACAGTCATTATAGGTACCACCTGTAAGCCAGTTTGCTGGCCATCAGAAAGAACTTCTGCCTTGTGCAGCTCAAAGTTCTGCTCACCTTTCTTACTTCTGGATTGAGGCAGAACATGTGCATTTTGTAAAAGTGTTCTTTTCTTGAAGTTGCAGAAGAATGTTTCATGAGTCACTGAAAGGTGTCTGACCTGAAAAACCTGGATTCACTATCTTAGCCTTAATGAGGCAGAAGAAGGATTTAGATCTGTGTCTTTATCTGAAGCCAAGCTTCAGTGTTTAATGCACTCAAGTGGTCTTTTATGCCTCAGTAAATATTCGGTTTCCATCATAGAGGAAGGAGAACACACAGCTTTCAACTCCCATTTGTGGTGCACCTATGGCTAATTACACCACGTAGATTGGCATTGTGATAGCCTTGTGGGTGTTTCTAGGTCATTACATCATTATGTTATTAGTCCCTATGTAATGATGCAGTCTCTCCCGCTAATTGGAGCCTTACAATTTCTGCGTTGAGATCACATGTTTGTAATGTGATGACAGAAAGGTGATAATGTCCTGATTATTCAAATACAACCTGAAAAGAGGCAGTTGTAAAATGTACCAACAAATAAAGAAAAATGAAAGGAGGGAATACAAAACTGTATTATTTTTCACAAAAAGTATATCTAATCTTTTAAAAAATAGCACAAGTAATTCCAGATGATGACAGAGCTATACCTTTTCTTCCATCTGAATACCAGAGCTGAAGCACTGATACAGCTGTACAAAAGGTAAATGAGACCACGTAAGATCTTTCAATATGGAAAAGGATGTGGATTTCAGTGATCTGGGCACTGAATTTCAAAATAAATTAAGGATGAGATTGGTTTTTTTCCCATTGTGTTTTAGTAACAAATGGAAGATTACGTGTCCTTTTGTAATTTGAGAAATGTTCTAAAATATTTTTTTCCTGAGCATTCTTTTTGAAATGGATTGCACGCACAATAAATTATTTTTTATCAATAGGCATTTTCACCTCAGAAATGTGTTGAGGAGTGTATGGATACAATCTTATTGACTTTGAAATTGAAGATTTTAATAATTGTTTAGAAATAAACTTATCACAGAAATTATTTTGCTTTCATTTGATTAAAATTGACTTGGTTAATTAATCATAAGGCTTTTAACAAATATTTATACTTTTCCAATAGCAGAGGGAGACTGAGCATGACAGGATATAGGTCTGCCCAGAAACGCAGAGCTATTCAGCAAGATATGAAGCAAGCATGAAGACCCAGTTTCCAGGGTCTAATTCATTGTTTTTTAATAATAGAAATATTTCAGTACTTTCCTCAGGGGCCATGTACCCCTTGCATTAGGTACAAAGAATAAGTGACAGGATAAAACAAAAATGACAGCTAGAGATTGACAACATATCAGCACACAAGTAAACAGTGTCTGTAACACAAGGTGTTTAACTGTCACCAATTTTTCAATGGGAATCAAAGAAAAGTCTAAAGTGTACAATATAGTATGGTTGGCAGGGGCTTACAACAGTTCCTTACATATAAAAAAGTACTGGGGAAGCCTGGAAGTGAGGGATAAAGACCATACCATCAGCAACAGGAAAGCAGGAGACAACCTCACTATAAAATAATGATCAAAATGAACTATCTAGCTCCTACAGAACATGTTTCATCTTGGGGTCTCAGCAGGCCGTTGGTGGTAAGAAATGCAGGGAAGAGCTGAAATACCTCTTGAAATGGTGTGAGAAAGCCTCCGTTGATGTAAGGGATAAAGAGAAGTCAGGGAAGAGATGCAGGAAGCAGAACATGCTGAGATTGATCAGTTGGGGATGCAGGTGTGTAAGCAGCTTTGTGGATGAGTAAGTGGCCAGAGGAGAAAAGACATAGTGTGGACATGAGATGCTGGCTTCGCTTTCATGATTATCATCCCTCATGCTACACCTCTTTGCTGTTATTAGTTTAAGTCAGGTAGAACAAACAATGAAGAGAAATTTCTTACAGGGAAACCGCTCGGTAGCATTGTCCATCCCGTGTACTGTGTGCAGCAAGAGTCATATAAAAATACAGTACAGCGTGCAATTTCATAATGAAACTGTCTTGTCATTCACTTGCATGTGTGAGCTAACTCAAAATCGCATAATCCATCAAATCTGGTATTTGATGTCTTGACGGTGCAAGATGTTCTTAGAATAGAAGCCTGTTTGGTATGTACATATGCTCATTTTTTTTAATAATCCCTCATTTCATTTTATCTTCCCTGAACTGCAGCAGGAAGGCAGACCATTATGAATGGGAATCACAAAATATCATTGACAAGCTGTAATGTCAGAAGGTCTGAGGCCAAACAAACCGCACGATGAAACTAACAGATAACAGGTAGTTAGCATTTTTATGGGTAGTTTGAAATATTACTGTGAATTTGCCCTTTAAGCCAGAGAGGTCTCAGGCAGGTGGCAGAAGCACTCTGTGCAATCCACTGCCATTAATTCTTCCTCCAAGATGAGACTTCTTTTCTTGAAGAAAATAAAGTAACAAGTAGGAAGCATGATTATAACATGAGGAAGCAAGATTGCAAAAGCAAATCTTGGGCATTTCTATTTCTGCATCAAGTAGAACAGAAGCTTTTGTTAGCTAGTGATTCTAGTTCCAAAAGATGAAACATCACTGCCCCCTTCTGTAATCCAAGAAAGCTGTATCCTTCAGCTACCTAAAATGTCTATATGCAAAGGTAGGTAGTTACATACTAGCTGATTCTGACATTGACATATTGAACTTGCCCAAAATATTAAACAAAAGGTTTTAGTTCATTTGTCCATAATTATTTTTGTGCCTGTATTAGTCTTGAAAAGCCTGATAAAGATCTAGCCTCAAAGAGAACAAATAAGGAATAAATACACTAGAATTTTTAGATTAATGGTTTGTGTATGAGACAGAATCATGCCCATTTCTGAATTTATTAAAAAGCTTTCAGAAATTTTGAACATTCACTGAAATGTCATCTGGAGCTCTTGTCTAAAATGAACCAGCTTTTTCCCCACAGTTTTCAAAGAAATTATATACAAAGTTGTTGTTAAATTGGCCTACACTCCAGGGAAAGTGGCAAATCATTGACTGGATAACATTTCTAGAAAGAACCTGGAGACACTTACCCACCTCTTCATGTCAGCTGAAATTTTACCATCTCAGCCCGTGATATTCTGATTTAGCCTCCCTTTTTGCAATGTTTCGAAATTCAATGCATATTCAATCTGCTTTTGTCAACCTCTGTGTAAACAAGCAATTCCCTTGTTCTGCCCATATTATCATATTCTCCACCCAAGGCCTTCCCATTTCTCATTCTTTTTCAACTGAAGTCTGCTTTGGGACTGTGTCTGTAAGCTGCCATGATTTGATGCACCCTGGCCGTGGTACATGAGTGGAGTGTGTCAGAGCACAACACTTAGAAGCAACAGCTCATGGTTGAGCTGCACTTGTAGCTTTCAAGCTCTCCTAATGTCCAAACCCCTCTGTTTTTTCCAGTTCCTGCAACTTGAATCTACTGATTTTCCTATTTTCCAGAGTCTTTCCTAGGATCTTTTCCATACAGTACCATCTCTGGGTACCCATTCCTGCTTTAAGGCTCCTCTTAGATACTTTTTCAGCTATAACCAACATACTTTCAAGCCTCACTTCTCCCAAAAGCAAAAAAGTGAGCTCAACAAACTGAAGGCTCCCTCATGCAAGTTTAAAATAGACTTGAAATCTAAAAATATTTTGTTTATTGAAAGCAGGCATCAGCAGCAGTATTTAACTATGTAGGCTGAAACTCTGGATTGTGGATTTACCTGCAATGCAAGGCTTATTATTTCTTGGGGAGTAAACTGACCTACTGGTATATTTGAAAAGAATAGCTCTTACCGATCTTTTTTCTTACAATGCTATAAACCTCACCTTCTTTCCCACCATTGCCTCCTGTGCTGCTGGAAAGGGTATGTGTGAGAGATGAAGTAGCATTACAATAAATGATTAATAGATGGTTGAATATGAAAAGGCAAGAAAAAGTAAACTTCATGTGCCCGCATCTGCCCGGAAAGTGGAAAGAGTTCCTCCTAATCTCATGATTATCCCTGTGGGGAAAAGGTACAAGGCAGCACCCTGTTGAATTGTACATAAACACAGATACCCTGTGGAACACAGGCAAGTTTCTCAATCTGCTCACTTGCCCTCTCAAGACAGACTATTCTTTGTATCACAGTAATGCAGTGAAGAGAAATGTCTATTAATGTTTATTTGCTAAGCCAAGATAGGGAAACCATGTGAATGATGAGATTCTTATACATAAAAATACAAGAAGTTATAGATTTCTTTTGCTATGTTAAATAAACATGCCCAGACTGCAAGAGTCTGTTAAGAGACATTCCTCATCTAGCGCAGCTCTGCAAGCCAGAGCTGATTTATGCTGGAGGAACGATAAACATATTGGTGTGTTTTAAAAGCTGAGCCAGGGCCCTTACACTTTAATTGCTTTGAACTGCCCTATGATTTTTTATTTCATTCCAGTCTACAACACTGACGTATAGAGTCACTGAAAGTATAACGCAGATATAATTATCTTAGTGTCAGCTTGATTCAATGGGGTGTGAGTAGCTCCGTTTCAGTCATTACTGATGGCAAGGCCACAGATACTGTAATATTTAAGAAAACAACTATCTTCTGCTTCTGGAAGTACTGCTAGACAAATGTGTGCATCTCAAAGTAGTGGCACTGGGAAAGTGATCAAAAGGCTGACTGCTGTTCTGGAACTAGGAAGAACAGTGCAATATGAGCTAAATAATGGTCAGGAAAGTAAAATTGGAACAGGAGTGGAGTTTGAATGATGCATGAATGGCGCCCATCATGTGATGCCTGCAAAGGCAGGGAATGAAAGTCAATAAAGAAACTCTTACCATCCCTACACAAGGTGATGGGAAGATTAATAATAGTAATATCTCTATCAGTGGATGAAGTCAGGCACAAAGAGTCCTCTTCCCCACTTACAGTAACTGCAGAACCACAGCAAAGGAGAACAGCATTGACATACACAAGCCCACACATTGAAGCATGATGCCGTGTCCCAGCTGGACCCCACTGAAATCATACTAATGCTGAAAGAACAAAACATTCGGTATTTTAAAGCCCTTTCCAACCCTATTTGAAAATGAGAAAGTTTGAAATGTTTGAAATTTGAAATATTTCTGCTGTAATGCATAAGAAAATATTTAATGTGTAGACATCAAGGGTAAATTTGTGAAGGCGATCAGCTTGCGTTAACTGCGTGACTCCTATTAACACCTGCACTCTTCTTTGGCTAAGTTCCTGCTTCATTTAGGGCAAAGAGTCTGTAACTGATGGGTGGCGAGTTATGCACCTCAGATTCCCCCAATAAAATCCAACAGCAGCTCTGTGGCTGATTTTCTCCATGTTTTTATGAAATTGTCTCAAAAATTATTCCCTATATATCCCATATCATTAGGGGCCAGCAAGGGCTTTCCTCCTGTGCAAAAATACAAGCCCAGTAAAGTCTGCTCCATCTCTGTGCAAGTACCATGGCTCAAAACGGGTTTCAGCAAAGAGTAGTTTTTTCTGTGCCAGAATGATACCAATCCATGGCTACAGAAGCAGCTACGACTGTCCGTCTGCCGACACAGTGGCTTGTCAAATGAGCATCTGATGGTATGTGTGAATCATGAACCTTCCCATTTAAACCTAGACCAGCATTTGCTGTAACTTCCAATAATGTAAACAGCCGTAACAAGGAAACTGGCAAATGCACAGAGCATCATTCCCATATACAACACAGAGCATTTTTGAATTTCCCACCTGAAGGAGTGGTGCGTGTAAATTAAAATGAGCCCTTCTGCTGTGGTGCTGGCCAATTTATTAGGCAATCAAATAATATACTGTCAGTCACATTTGGAGCTTTCACGGTGATTTTACCATGCTGTAGTGTGCACATGATAAACCACTAAATAAACAAGTTCCATTCCCCAAGGAAGTTACAAAACAAGCAGAGACAGAGGCAAAGCGATGGGCGGCAGACCAAGACTCAGAGGATGTCAAGAAGTGGCCCTTTAGAAAATAAGTCTGTTTAGACCATAATTAACCACATGCATCATTTTAGTATAATATTAAACCTCAGTAAATCGTATGAAAATACCTGTATCTGTATGAGATGACTGGAATCACTTTATCAGTGTGTTTCAATGAAACATTGTTTCATGAAAGCTGAGTAATTTTACAGGGACTATAGATGTTAACATTTTGATGGGTGCAGGACAAACTCCCTTCTAGATAGAGCAGACTTGATATTTTTGATCTGAAGAAACACAGATAGTTTCATGTCGCTATTTAAAAAAAAAGAATAGCCTTGTTTTTATTTTAGTCTGACATGAAAATAAATCTGGAAATCATGAAAGTTGTTGCAAAACAGAATTGTTATTTCTCCTGCCAACTGCAATATCAAAGACAGGCAGCCAAGTATCACGGATCACTGAGTAGTTTTCACATCTTCCATAAATCCTTATTACACTGATCTACTCACAAATATTGACTCTGATTCAGGAATGCACTTAAATATGTTCTTTTGAAGTTAGCATCACAGAGCTGAACTCCTTCAGGGTTGGAGAAGTGCGAAGGGTAGTCACTGGGGGCTGCTGAGGCAGGAAAAAGAAGATGGCAAAACATCTTTGTCAGTCAGATGATCTAATTTCCCCCCCTGCTAGAAATAGCATGTCAGGAATCCAGAGATTTAGCAGCAGTCATTGTACTTTTTTTCTTGAACAGGAGTAAGGTGCCTACAACAGTTCCAAAGCATTAGACATGTTAGTCTTGCCCCAGGAATCCTGCTGTCAGCTGGTTTCAAAATTGTTTTCCTCATTTGAGGGCCTTTGCTTCACACAAGATATATCGTAATGTAAACTTCTCACATATGTCTGCCTCCCTTAGGACTGATTCTGATCTGAAAGCTGCGTTGTGTGCTATGGCTATGGCAACATAATGAGAAGCATGCAGTCCAAATGTGAGCTACAAATGCTGTATTTTACAAACAGTTTATGCAAAATTACAGTCCTATGGTTCAAATGGAGAATGGAGAAAAAAGAATTTAACTAGAATGATTAAGACAGACACCATTCCAATTTAAATTCTGTACCTTGTACAGGAGGATGGACATGTAGAAACCAATGTTTACATTTTCAGATGAGTAGACCTTTTAAAATGATGCTGGCTGTTTTGACATGAAGTTGAACTGCCTGTGTCAAGATATTTTCCTTTTTAAAGCTCAGCATGAAATCCCTGAAATTCATCGACTAATTCTTTATTTCCCTTGGAAGTTTCTGGCAATATTAATGCTGTAATTTCTTTCTTGAAAGAAGTTCCCACCCTCTGAATCCCTATGAAAGGGTAACCACCACAGCAGAATAGCATGAGATAGCACTACGCTATAAAGAGGAAGACATACAAATGTAGATACAGATATCTGGGGATATATTATGCGCTGAGAAAATGGTGAGGTTTGATACTTACCATCAGCAGCTGCTAAAATTCTTGCCATAAACTCGTGTTAGGAACACTGACAGTTTTGATGTATAATTCACACCACGTGAATCTACTTGAGTAATTCTCTATGGTAAGGCCTACTTGCAGCAAAATCATGTTTAAACTTTTTAAATACATTCCCAATAAAAAACAAGCCTTTTGCTTTTTTTTGCAGCAAGAAGAGAACTTCCAAAACATTCTGTTGCTAAGGTGGATTTTTTTGTAGGGAGAGATACTTCGAGATGAAAAGCTGCTCTCCTACAGCAGCCTCTGGCCTCCATTAGAGATACTCATATACTCCACAACTGGCATGAAGAACTCCTCACTGGGCCATTGCTTTAATTAACTAAATTCCTCCATACATAAAATTTTACATGGCTGTATATATTTTATCCTATATTCATCTCTCACTATGTTTTCCCAGCAGTCACAAACAAACCTGAGTTTAGTGGAGAAGCCTGATAACTACACAGTGAATGTGATGCTTCTAACACACATTGTGCCTTTTATTTCACATATGCAAAATGCATTCTCCAAAATCTATTTTTCAAAGTGCAGATTCATTAGTGAGGGACAGTCTTTGCCTGTGCTCTGCACCATACCAAGTGAAGTCACTTGTGGTGTCAGATTTTAGCCACAGTCACATTCTTTATTTCAACTCTTCCCCAGACATCTTTCTAATAGCAGGTGGTGCATAAATCAGTCACCGCTTATGGTCCCACAGCCCCCAACAACTAAGGGGCTTTTCAGCACTTCCCTGGAGCTTTGATTCTTAACTGGCACATCTGTGCAAGCTGTATATAAATACTTTCACTGGATTCCTTTATGCATTTTTTATATTGTGCTAAATAGAACAGGGATCAGAAATGTAACAGAAGAAAAGATATTATTTTCTATTTCACTACAGACTTCAAAGGCAGTAGATGCAATGTGTCCAGAAAAATATGAAAAAACATTTTAAAATGGAAGAAATTGAGTAAGCACCAGTTATCATCAAGAGATGTCAATAGAAAATGACATAGCATGGGCTATAATACCTGCACTCTATCTCTAAAACCAAAGAAAGCATCAAATTCAGTGCTTTCAATACTCAAAATTGAATCTTGGGGGTTATTTGTTTCTTTTGGTTTGCTTTTTTTCCCTTGTGCCATTCTTCTGTACAAAAACACAGCTAATCACAGAATTCCAGTAAGTTCAGGAAAAGCTTATAAATAATTACTAATCATAACAATCTAACAAAAAGCTTTCAGAAGTTCACAATATTTCCCTTTTTCACAGACTTCAGAACTGACCAATTTTATGAAAGACATCAAAACACTGCATCAATAGCTATCAAAACTGGTCCTACTGAAATAATTTTTAAATTGCTTTCTAAAATTGTAGGCTATACGTAAAAGACTAAGCGAACTCCAAACAAACAAGCAAGCAAACAGTAGTGCATCACCTATAATCAAAGCCACTAAAGAACAGTTTCTCTACACGCTTCATTTATTCCTCCCAAGAGCAGCAGCTATTGCCATCCTATTCTCATTTTTTTTATTTGAAGATGAGCTCTACTTGCATGAAGTAGACAATGCTGAAATATTCTTAAAATGCAAAGTATCCGCTTTTAAAAAAAAGTAAGTTCACGAGTACTACATTCCAATGTGTCATTTGATTATAAAATAAAACCACCCATTAGCAGGAGGTTTTCTGTGGGCTTTCTTCTTGTGCTCACTTGAGCAAATTCCGAGCACTCCCTGTTAGACTCATGAACCCGTGGGGCATTTTGGTTATTTTCCATCTGGTTATCTTCATTCTTTTGCACTGATGAACTGCAAATCCTACATGAATGCCTAAGTTGCTCTGGCTGTTTCTGATGGGCTGCATTGCAACTGAAAAGCAAACAGAGGGCCTAATATCCTCTGGCAGTTTTCACTTGACTGCAATTAGATAGACATTTTTCTTTGCTGGGTGGGCAGTGGCCAACCAGCTGCTGGGTAAACAGTAATGGTGATTGACATAAGAATCTCTATTATTCTTGTAAAAAACATTTTGGAAAAAAACAAATAACGGCTCTGAATTGCAATTATTTCTATTGTCTGCCCAAAGACAACACAGAGATATAATCTGCTTTATTTGTGCTCCTTTCCTTCAAAATTACAGCAAGGATACCTTTATTTTGAAAAGTGACTAAGATCTCATGGGAAAGGATCAAAACCCAATGCACCTTTCAAGATGGGAAAGTTTTCTGTAACAGTCCAATGGGAAAAGATGGAGGAAAGGTTTTTAAAATCATTAAACCTTGAAAGCTTCTCAAACTTTCTTTTTTATAACAGTTGGGTATTTTGAAAGCCTACAACCAAAGAAGTAATTGTGCAGGCCAGAACTGAAGACAGGACCCTAATATTACATCAAATATTCATACAGAGAGATGGACAGATTTGCCCATATGTTATTTTTGTTTTAAAGGAGGCAGACCTCAGACCACATTTTCCATAGGGACTTCATCATCATTCACACTGCACTTCTGATTGCTGAATGGCCAATGCCTACCTGGTTACTCTGTAAATGAGTATATTTGTGTAAATGAGTGTATTTGTATACTTTGTAAAAATATATGCCTAAAAAATACAGAGCAGCAAAGGCTGATTACAGAGTATGACTTAATATGATGGAAAACAGAGTCCTCTAGTGGTCCCTGATTGCCATAATATTAAAAGCAGTCAACAATTTAGGGAAGTGAATGATCTCAAACATGACTTCACAAGAAACAAATCTTGGTCCGCAGATAATAATAATCAGGGGAAATTGCCCCCATGGATATCTATGGCAGTCTCCAGAGTTTTTCTACACTTAGTTTGCAGAAAATCTTCAATTGTTGCCAGTCATTACATGTATGTTAAAAAGATCTTAGGTGGCTCTTATGAAGAGAGCATTTCTCAGCATCATATATATGATGCTGTTGTACGGTACATGAACTGTGCTGATGTAACAAGCACAATATATATAAATTCTCTTTGGAATAAGTAACAAGATGAAAAAAGCATGAAGTATTTGAAAATTTAACTGGGCTTCACAGCGTATTGGCAGTGGCTGTCAATCTTTTAGTAATGAAGAACAGATTCAAAGAAGAGTGATGGTACTTGAGACAAGGGCTTTATGTTTGACATGAGAAAGTAAGTTCACAGAGGAAATACATAAAACCAAATGAAGTGGTCCAAGTGACAGGCTTGGAGACAAACTTTGCAGGTCAGGATTACTATCAGCTGGAAGAAACGTCCTGTGTTTGGGTCAGAGGGAACAGTACTGCAGAACTGGGGATATGAAATTGTAAGAAACACATGTGTTTTAGATGTGTGGATGGAAACTGAAGGCTGTATCTGAGATATATCAGCTCAGACTTTGGAAAAGATTTTCCAGGGTATGATCATAGATATACGAGAAGCTGAGGAGGGAAACAAGTGAAAAAAAAAAGTTATATAAACTTCCACAGAAAACCAAGGGGAGGATGAGGAAGCTTTGCCAAAGTACATATTAAAGGAGCTACTGAAAACACATCAGGAGACTGAGGGAAAAAATGGGATACTAAGGAGAGTAAACAAGACACAGGGTACAGGTGTGCTGGCAGTAAGACCTGCTTGCTGCCCATGCCAAGTTGACAAGACAAAATTATAGGTCTTCACAAAAAAATAATATAAACAGTTTGGCACAGTAGATAGGTGAAATCAGTATGTATGTGTTGGTGCTAGTTTTGCAGCTGTTTTTATTCAAATGAAGAATTCACCTGTATATACAAAAAGGATAAAATTAATATTCCTGCCTTCACCTTGTAGGAATCCTGAATAATATCTCATGATTGAAATAAGTTCATAAAATGAAGTTTTGTAAAATATCCAACGCATTCTCTGTAGGTTTCTTAGTGGTATCAATAAATATGCAAATGGCAACATAGAATTCCTAAATTATACAATGTATGTCCAAGCATTTGCTTTATACACTCCAGGATCTTAAGCAATCTGTTGGCAAAGGTACATAACCAGCCATAAAAATCTGGCAAACAGCACTTTGTAAGAAAGATTTGTGTGGTCTTCGTACCAGACAGTTCCCGGCACTGTCATTAAAGGCTTATCTCAGAAAAACACTTGGAAAAATCTGTTCTCCCTTTAAAGAACAACCTCATCAGTTAGAGCTATAGGGGTCATCTGTCATGATCATCAGCTTCCCTCTCTCTCCAGCATACCTCTGCAGAGTTGGAACATAAAAAGATAGGTTCCATATGCAAAAAATGTAAGGGTCAAACATTGCCTAGCTATATTTCTAGATGGCATCTTCAAATCTCTATCCCTACATCTGATTTTTCTCCTCAGTGCTGACATGGCTTTTATCAGCTTTGCCACTTGTAGTTCATACACCTATCAAAAAAGTATTGCTGAACTTAGTGACAGACATAAAAGTTTGAAAAGATTCCATCTTTCATACAGCGGGAGAAATTATTTCCTTTGAACATGCTGTCAGCCTCAAACAGCGTAATGGATTAATGCAGAGTGCTCAAACCAGTATTTTGTCTTATATTTTGACATGTGTAAAAAGATTCCAAATACTGAAAGCTGCCATGTCTGAATTAATGCAGAACTGCAACCTAAACAAGCCTGCAGAGTTACAACTTGGGAGGTAATTTAAGACAGCAGTGTCAAACAGGCAAAGATGTACAATAACCTAGGACAAAAAATACTAGGAAAAAGATTAGCCCACTATCTAACAAATGCAAGAATGCAGTTTCGTAAGGGCAGCTGTCTCTTATTGTTTCTGCATTAGGTGTGACCACCAGAGTGCCAAACACAGACTCCTTTTCCTTCTAAATAGGAAAGGAGTTTGCATTTGGAAGTACAAAATTCTGAACACTGTTGTGTTATCATCACTGTCTTCACCACAAGCTCCCAAAGGGACTGCAGTAGTCTGAATTATGATTAGTCTTTCAGGCTCAATAAGAGAATTATTTTTTGCAATGATAAGACAGTTTTTGGTGCAGCTTTGCAAAGGATAGCTCCTGCTCTTTAGGCAAGAATATCAAAGTGGGGAGCAGAGGATGAACTCTTTATTGACTGGTCTATTAGGACTTCATTCAAAGTCCAGTGGAGATGATGTAGATCACAGAATGACTGAGGTTGGAAGGGACCTCTGGAGGTCATCTTGTCCAATCCCCCACTCAAGCAGGGCCACCTAGAGCTGGTTGCCTAAATGATGAGTAAAGCTTTCTCAAGGCTGGCAAAATTGCTGTAATTTCAACCAGACACTGTTCACATTGGAAAGAAGCCTTGATCAGTAATAGTCCTAATCCTTAGTAATAGTAATAGCTGTGCTGATCTTCATTTTCAGGAAGAAAGGTGATCAAGAATATAAAGATGGGACATTCTCTACAATCCTGTAGTTTCTGTGCCACAGCCACTCAATATACATAAGCAGTCAGGAACAGAGATCCTTCTAATTTTGGTGGCTGAAGAAGTGCCCCTAGTGATTGCTACAGAAAAACACTCCTCTGCTGAAAGAATTGAGGGGCTCAGTAGCCTCTGGCATCACTAATCGTAAAGTCTGCTGTAATTCATTGTGGGATCTTGACCCAGTGAACGTACAACTCTCCAAGGACAGCACTGGGCCATGGTGTACCAGCTGAGGTCCTTCCCATGGAGCCAGGCACAGGGATCTCTTTTGTCGCCTTGCTCTTCAAAAGGCATTTGACAAGGTAAGGTGTTTGAGGATGGATCGATACACAACAACACATAACAGTGCATTGATCAAACACAGCTCTTGACCTCCTCTCCACTGCACTAATGTTGCTATTTTTCAAGTGACTGGCCGAAGCAAGGACCTAAAAGAATAAATTGTTCTTGTATTCCATTAAAGAACAAGTTTGTGAAAAGAAACTAGATTTGAAGAGTTATCTGTTTTGAACTAGTCAGATTTCCACACCAGACTGACAGTCACATTTCTACCCACATTTCTAATGACAGGAGACAGTTTATGATGTTCAGTTCTGCTTCTGCTTTCTTACAGACAAGTCACACCACTCCTTCTAACCATTAGCACACATTCCTGTCTTCTGAGTGGAGTCAAGAAGGACAATAGGATCTTAGATAAAGCATATAGCCCTCTCAGAGTAAGAAAAATAATGGATTTCTACTTGCGACACTCTGAAGTGGTATGACTGGAAACGTCAAGCGCATTTTACTCACTGATGGCTATGAAAAAACAAATATGCTGAGCGGTCCATGATATCCAATTGCTATTTGTATTTGCATTATCCAAACATGGTTATTCCTCATCCAACGTTTCTACAACTTCAGCTCCTAGTTCTGTAATCACCTGCCTCTTACTGCAAGTGCAGAAAAGGTTTTCCTGTCTCCTCCAGCAGTTCAAACAATAACCTTTGTCACACCTGGTTTTCCCTTTTGAACATTCAGTTCCTATCTCCCACAAGTTCAGTCTGCCTCTGCACTTGGTAGAGAGTGAAATCTCAGTCTCTGGAGAAGCTACCCCAACTAGCCTCCTGGAGGCAAGGCTATTAACATAAAAACAAATGATTATTTTAGTATGAAGAACAGATGTATATGGGTTTAAAAACTAACATCTGCCTGGCCAGAGTGGGATAGCAGCTAATAATTGTCACTCAGGGACACCAGTTTCTCAGTCATGGTGGATTCTCAAAACACAGCTAGCAACAGTTTCCATAACATATTTAAAGATAATGCTTACAGTCATACAGCAATTTTTGAATGCAGATGTCTAAAACTGAACGCTTAGCTCTTCATTGAGGCAGCCACATGTCTTCTCATAAATGCTAAGCAGCCACAAGGCAACAGAAGGTGCTTGTGCTCAGCACTGTTTCAAAAAATCCAAATCAGAATGCTCTTATAATTTAGATGTTCCTTTAAATATTTCTGAAGACATAGAAATATCAATCTATGCATGCAGCTGGCCTGAACAGAGCACATTTTGTTAGTGATACTGTTTACTTCACCCTTCCTACCTACCATTTCTTGTGGTAAATGAGACTGTCATGTTTTGCTTTATTCAGCAGTCCCTGAAATATCCAGGACACTGGATTTGATGACCCCACAGGTCCTTCCCAATCCCATATTCCTAATCACTTTGAGGAAGGCAATGTGTCCTTCCATGTTCTTATGAGGTCCTCTCATAGTCTTAATTGAGACTGTGGGCATAATCCAAATGCAAGTCATAATCATAACAATTTAATTAGAATTATTAAATCCAGAGAGCCAGAAGCACTTAATTAAATAAGCAGCTTGGTTTCTAAGCACAGAGACATGCTTCAGATCATTGCAGTCATAAAATTCTCACTGTGCAAAATTATGAGTTGTTGTTTGATAATAATCAATAGAACAGAGTATTGAATAAATAGCTTCTGACTTGTTTTCCAAGCCATCATATTGGTCCCACTAGTTCGCAAGACAGAGATAAATAACAATGCAATTGTGTTCCCACGGTCTTGCCATTATTGGTATCTAAATAACCACTGACATGACCAGACAAAAAGAGAAAGAGGGTAGTTTGTCAAATCTTGCAGATAATTGTCACTGTAACCTCTATAAAGGGCTGTAACTGCCAGGGTTACCATCCATATAACTTGTGTTCATAGCACAGCTTTTTTGTTTGAAGTTCACCACAGTTTCCAGGGGCAAGGACTGAAAATATTTAAAATACGCGTTTACAAATTAGTACTAGAGATGACAGATGTCAGGAATCCAAACATGTATTATATGTGAGGCATTGCAAATCTCTTATGAATCTGATTCAGATTACTGGCTTTGGTTTGGTTCCTGTTGAAATAGTCTCATGGTCCTTTCTAGTTTTAAAAATGTATTCTTCTTGTTCAGTTCTACTGAAGTCAAGGGAAGGTCTTTCCAGTTCTCATGTGGGTTTTGGATCATACATCTACAACTAATGTACAACTAAAAATAAACAAATTTATAAAATAATGTACTCCTGCTGTGGCCAGGTATCATCCATAGCCAATTTCTACTAACATACCTGCAGGGACAACCTTTGACAGTTGTATGGGAAGTTATTGCTGAGTATGTAACTATATCTCAGCAGTGCTTGACTCCCATGAGCTCACACTGCAGCGAGCACCATGGGGCAGCTCACCAGCCCAAAGTCTCAGCAAAGCTGTGCCAGGACCATAAGCATGTGCTGTGAGCCTGCCAGAGTGCGCCCGTGAGTGCTCCTGGCCCCTTGAGTGCCTTCTGCCCTACAAGTGCAAGTGGCCCTGTGGATTCTTATTTGAAGCACTTGTCAGCTTGTGCTATAAGTTAGGTGAGGGTATCCCTCGCCTGAGGCAAAACTGTTCACATTCATCTCCAGTAAACCAGAACTTGCTTCCTGTGGCTAGGCTAATTTTGAACCCTTCAGACACATGCAAATGACAGGGAGCAAAACTGCCACCCATCCTCAGAGGAAGTCCTCCAAGGGATACATCCTTTTCTTTGGCCTCCTTATAGCAAAGGTGGCCATGAGCAGCTGGCACTAGCCTTAGCCTGCCTGGAGCATAAGTACTGGCAAGAACCAAAATAAAATCTCCTTGCATGGCACATGATGTAGGTCACAGTTTCAGGGATAAGTTTCTTCTGCCCCAGGACTGCAAATGCAGTGACACAGCCCTGGGCTCTGATGGCACCAACAAGGCATGCATAGATGTAAGCGTGACTGATGGATCCCCCATTCTGTGCTCCTTCAGCCACAGTGCTGTATTGGAGGATGCCTGTGGGAGACAGTACAGCAATCAGGAAAAAAATTAAGGGGTGCGTTAGAAATTGAATATTTTCAGTATATTTGGGATGAGCAAATAGGGTCATGGGACATTGAATTTCCATTTGCTGCTCTCTCATGCCACAACTTTCTTTCTGCCTTTACCCATTTTGTGTCTCAGACTCTTTTGTGATATGCAGTGCCCCAAATGCATCATATCCAATGCGACGTCCACGTATATACATACACACACACGTACAAAAGTCGTGCAAACCCAACAAAAACTCAGAAGGAACTATTCCCCGAGCCTCATTCCCAGCTATTCAACCTGCGAGCAGCAGATGGCAGCCCTACTGCCATTCCTCGTCTCCTCTCCGCCGAGCTCAGGCTGCCCTTGCAAGCGCCGCTTTCTCACGCTTCAGCCTCACAGCATGAGCAAATGCTGCTCTTTCTCACCTCTCCTGGGTGTTTGGTGTTACCCATCGCTGCAGGCAATTGCCAGGTAAACTCAAGTCTGTCCAGTGAAGACTGCTGTGGTCTGAATGGAGCTTTTCACCCTCTTCCCTAGCGTGATGCCAGTGACAGTACCTGAGTTTTGTAAAATCATTGCCCATGGTGAAAGCCCGAATGCCCCATGGATGGATGGACGTGCAGTCACTGGCACGGCTGCTTCCTCAGCTGAAGAAAGAGTGGGCAGAGGAAGACAGTTTGCACTCCCTGTAGAAAAGGCTATTTACTGCAAGAATTATCCTAAACTCAGTGCTTTCAGTACTGCAGGGCTCTAGGCTCACACACTTTGAATTTAACTGTATGATTTGGCAGTAGTAGGCAGCCCTTGCCTTGTTGAAACTTTGAACTCTGGTCTTTGTTGTCAATCTGCATTGTTGTCTTCCTTTGGAAGAAGAAATCTGTCCTGTATGATATGTTGTAGTCTGGTAATATTTTTTGAGTGATATTTTCCTGCAAAGTAAATAAGCAATTGTCTGCATATCCCATCCTCAGCCCTTCACTGCTTCTCCTTGTACAATCGCTTACACAAGCACAGAATACAAAGGAGAATAATAGGTTTTGCCTTTTCTTCATACAAATGTATACAAGAAGACAGAAACTGCCTGGCAGAGAGAAGCAAATCCTCTTCCTTGGGATTGGGACCCGTGTTTTGTAATCTGCATTCTGCCCTGCTTCTGCCAGGTGCCAATTCAAGTCAAGTTTGTCCAATTCAGTTCAAATTCAGAAAGAAGCAAAAATAAAATAATCTTTTCCCTGCAGTTACTGTAATATTTTCCAGTATAATTATGATTCCTATGAGGGTCAAAACAGGCTTAAGAGGAAAACTCAGTTGCAACTTTGCCTCTTGACTGGCTGCCCCGTGTTGTGAGGCTCATGGCAAATAAAGTCTCCATGCCAAAGCATGGGAAGCTTTCTATAACCAGAAAAAAAAAAATATCCAAGAGCAACAATATTTATTTTCCACACTCCATTAGTAGCCCAGAAGCAATTCAAGCATGTTACTAGAAACTGAACCCAACTAATTAAAAATAATGTTCCAAAGCTACACTGATGTCTTTTGCATCTGGAGCTGGCTTCTGCAAATAAACATACACAAAAACAAGGACAAATCACAATAAATCTAAGCAGACAGGTACAAGCAAATTGTTCTGTGGAAGTGACATGTCTCTCTGCTTAAATGTCTACCGCAAATCCCAAGGAGACATGGTAGGATTTAATCTAATTGGGTTTGCCACTTCCCTGCAGCTTAATGTGAGAATAACTGCAATTATATATGACTGTACTTAGCTCAGTACCAAAAATCCATTTATTAGGCTATTAGAATCTATAGAAACCAGGGGTTTGAGATCATTTGGATATGCTGGTTACATACTTGGTTTGCTAGTTATTTTGTGGTTACAGTTTCCAAATTGCTACTGATGAGGTGGTAGTAGAAAAGCAGATGCAGTTAAGCGTTTGAATGGATGGCTTAGGAAGGTTTTCTTCTCGCTTCAGAATCTGTAATGGCACCTTATATGTTGGCTCAATGCTCTGCAAATCTCATAACATTCAGCAGGAGACTGGGAACCAAGAGGTTGCTGAGGTTCAGAAATCTGTTCGTCATAAAGCAAAGCACCTTTGCATGTGTGGGGCCCCACAGAGTTGGCACAGCACGGCACAGAGATGCAAAAAGAATTATGTTTAAGGCCAGCCTTATGGGGCAACAGAGGGAAGAGCCTCTAGTCTTTTAGTTTTGCAGCATTTGAGAGGGTGCAATTAGCAAGAAACACAAGAAAAGCCATTGGGCCATTCCAAAAAAATGTGGTATCACCACTCTCCCACCTGTTCAGTCTGCAAGCGGAGCAGATGACTGGTACACTCAGCATGGAGCACAGCACGATGAAGCTGCAAAGCCCTGTCCGTTAAGCTTTTGTCAGCCCATGCAACTATCATAAAACTCTTCTTGCCAAACAGATGTTTTTAAACGAGGCAGTAAACTCTCACAATTTCAATTTTCCTACATCACAGTGATTGCTGGGGTAGAGGTGGATTTTCTTGGAAGTCTGGAAAACTTCACCTATAGCCATAGTCCTCCAGTGTACACACAGCAGGGGCAAAGAAATTAACAAATGGTTTCTTCAGCTCACCCGTGCTACAGTGAATGCCCGACTGTGGGGAAAGATTCGGGGCTGTTTGTGACTTGTTAGACACCACCATTCAAGAGGTATTGGGGTCATATTCAACATGTAGATTTGTTTTAGGAAACTGGACTTAAAATATGGGTTCCTTACATTCAGGACCTGGGATTATGAAGGCTTGTTTTTGCACCCAACAGAGTGGCAATATACGCATCGAGATAGCTGCTGTGAATGCGGACTTTATGCACCCCATCCAGTCTAACTGTACTGGTAGCCAAGGTGTTAATAACCTTGCATAACAGTCTGAGTTACACATAATTTTAAAGAGATTTCTCTTTCAGTGGCTCGACACATCCAAACACACAAGTATCGCAAATGAACATAATTCCACCAAGCTCTGCCCGAATCAGACACCCCACCAATTACCTGCAAGCTGAAATTCAAAGAACATTAGTTAAGGTCCCTGTCCAACTGCTGCAAAACACCACAGTCAAAGTCTACTCTGGGAAATGAATAAATTTAAAGATAGTTATGGGCAACTCTTTTGGTAAAAGAACACAAAACAGAGAGGATTGCTTAGCATAAGCATTATCCTCATTGCTCGCATTGCAGCATGACAAATGTGAGTGGCAACCACTCACCAAAGGTGGAGGCAACCTGAACCAGCCTGGTTTTCTCCTGCTGTCTAGCCTTAGGATTGCTTAAAAAGCTTATAATTAACATAATTACTCTGAATGATGTCTAAATTGAATCCATAGTTCAAGTTATCAGCTATCAGGTCTGACTCCCAGTTTTGAAGTCACTTCTCTCCCCACACATACCCACCCCTATCCTCACCGTTAAACAGAGATGGCAGCAACATTAAGCAGCAACCTGCCAGCCTTTTGCAAGGCAGGCAAAGCCTGTGTTCCCTAACGAAGGTAACTGGTCCCTGTCTCGTCTGAGGAAAAGGCATCAGGTGAAGTAGAAATGCTCCCAAATTAGGCTAACAGGCTGCTGAGGGCCAGGTGCCACCCAGCTCTGTGGATGGGTGGTCAATGAAGGAGGAAGCACCCAGATCCTGCTCTGTGTTCCCGCTTTCCTGTAGAAAAGCTACCAAAATCCTACTGGAAAATACAGTCTCTTCTGTATGCTTCTGCAGAGACCAGAGTATGATGACGAGGTCTTACCTCTCCTCCCCTGACCCACAAGCTCTTCACAAGCGAAGAGGTACACACAGATGCCTTTCTTCTATGGTAGCAAAGTCCCTAAGATTCCCTAAGAGAAATCCCAACTTCAAACAACCCGAGTGTGGTAGGCACAGCTACCCTAGCACAGAGCAAAAAGTATTTTTGAGAATACTCACCTTTATCATCCTAAGCCAAGGGCCAATAAAATATTAAGCCTTCTGAGGTACCTATTTAATCAAAAGTTATGGCTAACATACTCATATCAGAGACACTTAAACTAGTAGTAGAGGGGTGACCAAATATTTTCTCTGAAAAACTTTAAATTGTAACTCAAATAAGGGTATACTAAAATACTTTTGAATTCTAGAGAGACACATCACGTACCATTACCTTTAGAGACGCAGAAATTATCAGGGTAGGATCTCAAATTGCTGTAGTATATCACAGTACAGTGAATTCACTGCACTACACAACCTGATGCCACATGACAAAGTGTGACAGCTGATCTGTATTACTTATGAGAGATTGTCGAGATGTGCTGAATATTTTCTAAACTGCTATCAGAAAACATATGTTTCCAAGGGGTAATGATACAGTGGGCCTGAATAACTCATAAAAATTATGAATGAAGTGTTCTCACCTTCATTTGACCTTTGTTACTTCTCCAGCAGACAGAGCTAAATGTGTAGCACACCAGAATGCGTCTGAAGAAGAGACAGATGATAATAAGAAGCTGTTAAGAGATGCTTACTCCACTGGCTCTATTAGTTCAGCTTGCTTGCACAGAAAGAATTTCCCTGCACGTGTGAACCTGAGTATAGATCAATAAAAGGAAATATCCAGGCTGAGCCTTTCTCAGCCTGAACTCCTCCAAGCAAGATGCACACACAGTCCACTGCCTTGTTGAAGGCTAAAGACAAGGGGCTGTGCATAAGGAGCCATGCAGAAAATGTGGTGCTGTGCTCTCGGTGCAGTGCGTCTCCAGCACCAGCTGGGAGTGCTGACCCTACCTTTGGCTTGAAGTCACATTACAGAGCTATCTGGATGCCTTCGCTCTCCAGCTGCATTTTCCTGTCTCCCACACCAACAGCCAAGGTATGTTGGGCTACTCACCTTTTGCAGAAAGGTCACAGATCATACAAGACCTTTCTTGCATATAAAAATATGACTGCATGTCATATTTTTCAACCATCAAAAGGAGAGCAATACCTGTGTACCCTTAGACACACATATGGAGCATAAAACATAGAAAAGGGGAGTTTGGTCAACCAAAACAAAGAACCTTCTGTCCATACAAAAGTAATACACAGATTGGACAATATCTGGCAGGAATGGTTTAAATGCAATCAGCCTGTCATAGGGTAGGAGGAGTGCCTCAGTTTAAGGCTTTATAACCTGTCTACCCCACTCCTCACTTCTGTCAATTCTTTATTTCCCATCATCACCTGTGGGTATTGAGTGTACACCACAGCTGGGAATGTTTGGTGGTTTAAAAGTGTTTGCCAGCTCTGGGAGCCATCCATCCTTTTCCCTTTGATGCTATCTGGGTCAGTTACTCAACTGATTTAACTATCAATTTATCCCAGATAAAGCTCTTGAAGCTATTTTCATTTCTGTAAATGTGTGATCCAAGACCAACCAGAGACCAGCTGGGAGTTACCTCCAGTGGTCACTGGGATTCACAGGTTTGATGTGCCCATGATTTTCTCTTATCTTTGACATTAAGGCCTAGAGCGCTTTTCAGGGCATAGATTTTCTGAGGCATTTAACAGTCTCCTTGTCTCATTCTGCATCACCTACCTCATTCTCATGCCAAGCCCTCGGGCATGATAGGCATGAAGAATGTTCAGCATTTTGTCACTGAGAAAGCAGGTTTCCACACGCTCTGCTAAACAATCTCAACAGATGCTACTAAGAAGGCTGAAAAGTGATTTTCACAAAGCTACAAATTTCCTTGCAGTCCAGACTGTGGTCTCCAGACAGAGCCAGAGCTATGCACAAACCCTTCAGGTGGATTCAGGTCCACACTGGGAGCTCTCAGAGGAACTCAGGTGGGCATTACATTTGGGGAGCTGGAGGGGACACACACTAGGTGCCCAGGCTGAGGGTCAGGACTGGGAGTAGTGGCAGGGCTAAGTGGGCAGTGGGTACTACCGAGAACAAGCGCTGTCCTTGAAGGGCACAGTCAGACATATATCACAGCCAGTCAGGGACACCCATCTCTGTCTGCTTTCTCCCACCAGTGGCTTGTTCTTTAACGTCTTCAACCGGCAGGGAGGAGGCAGGAAACAGCATTAATGACACCTATGAACTAATTGAAGCTATGCACAGGAATCTGAACAGCAAATATGCTGCATAGGTGCTAAGCCACTACAGATGATAAAAAGGCACAAGGTAAAAGGGAAGGCAATTGCAAACGGGTACGAGCGAGCATCAAACACAAAGGAAGATGTAATGAGAGCAGGAGCTTGAAGAGTGACAATTCAGCATGGGAAAGATAAAGATGGAACAAGAATGGGATCAAGAGAGAGAGCAGAGAAAGGATGGGGAGGAAGAAAAATTTGAAATGAAAACGATGAAAATGGAATATGATTTCCAGAGGGAAAGAATAAGGGTGAATGAGGGTCCTACTGGGTCAGCCCATGCATATTTAGTCGGTTATAATAAGGTAAAATTGCTTCCTCATTACAAGGAAGGGAATGATGTTGATATGTTTTTGCAGTCTTTTAAAAAACTGTGCAGAACTTATAATTGGTGAGAGAAGGCATGGGCAGCACAGTTCAGACCTTGCTCAATGGGAAAACCCTAGAGGCCTGTGCCAAGCCGGTTGATAATGACTGCCGTGACTATCAAATTGTGCAGGGAGCTTTTCTGAGAAGGTATGAGGTTGACCCCAGAGACCTGCAGGGTTACACTTAGGTCTCCAAGGAAAGGATCTGATAACTCTTTTCCTGAATTGGCTGTAGAAATGACAAGTTTATTTAACAGGTGTATAGAAGGTGAAAAGACATCTGTATCTGTTTCTTTTTTCTTTTTTTTTTTTTTAAATGATGAAATTATCTTGAGGAGCAGCTTCTAGAAGATGTTCTCAAGGATTTGGAAGCCTGCTAGACAGAAAATCCTTCTATTAAAATTTTCAGCCTATTAATCAGAGCAATTTTTTATGTGCATCCACAAAATAATGAGAAAAGTAATGGGAATCCTACCTATTTCCACTAAGACTTGACCTTTCTTTCAGAAACAAACAGAAATAGACAACAAAGTACACAAAATCTTACAAGCCACACTATTACTTCAAGATCATAAAAACAAAACAAAACAAATCTCATTACATATATTATATATGCAGAAACTGCAGATCTGGCGTTGAGTGTAAACGAAGAGATCAATTATCATGCTTACTTCAGCACTATACAAGCACACTTAAAAAAGTTTTACAAAAGCAAGTTCAGATACAGTTTCTTAAAAGACCCTTAGTGGAAGCACTAACACCAGCCTGTGTTTCCAGAAGGTGGGCTGGTTTGTTCCTCCTGGAAAGGATTACCCAAGACTCATCTACATTCCAGCTTGGATTACCATTTCAAACAAAGCATGAAGGACTGAAAAGTGACTGGCTGGAATATGAGACAGATGTTATCCTCTGTTTTCTGAAATATTTAGTAGTTGTAATGAGTCTGTAAAATGCAACATTGACTCAGCTACTGCGTTCCCAAATTCCTTCCAGACTCTTGACTAAATATCCTCTATTCTTGGCAATGTCCTGCTGCTTCCTCTAACACTCTCCTCCAGCACCTTCCCCTGCAACGCCTCGGATAGCACCCCCCCTTGTTAACCAGCACAGCAGTCCTGAGGCGACTGCTTCACACTAGGCTCTCTAGCCAAGGCTGAAACAAAGAAATTTGCTATGTCTTTAATGTAATTTTCTTTAACTTCTCCTTTTTCACTATTGATCATTTTCCTTTCTCTTTTAGACTCATCCATTTTCTCATTTACTTCCTATTTCTACAATTCTTGACAGAATATCCATTTTACTTTTTACTTACCTCGGACCATTTCATCTTCAAATTCCCTTTCAATCTGCCTACATTTTACAGTCCCTTTACTGCTAGCGTCATTTGGGCTTTCATTTGATTGGCGTTTAATTTTCTGGATAATTTTTGGCACAGATAATTTACTGCATTTTGAGGTGTGAAGATAACAGAATGTTTCTTCTCCCTTGTATTCCTGCTTCTCTTTTAATTCTTTTATAAAAGTCCTATATCCCCTATAAGGATTTCAGTGAAAGACTTACCACCACTTAATCACATCTCATTTTCCTCCTTGTACAAAGATGCTTACATCCAGACACCTGTTACACCATAGATAAACTGGGGTTAAGACATTGTGGCTTCACTGACAGGAAAGGGAGCTTAGTCTAATGGCATTTCTTGAACATTTCCCTCCAGTACTTGCAGTTGTATATGTTATATGCTGTTTCCTATATGTGCTACCAATGTAGCGCAAGATCTGTTTCATGCATCTCCAGTGCCTTTTTTGTAAAATGTTATTACGTTAAATGAAATGCTTTCTAACTAAGGGTTCTTGGATGATGATGTATGTTTGCCCATGAAACCACTAGATAGCCAAATGAAGGTAAAGGCACAGTAAAATTAGTAGCACTCCATTCTGATGCAAGTACCAGCACATGTAGTCTGGCCTTTCTATTGCTCATTAACCTCTAGAATAAACATGTTTTTAGCATTTGCTCTACTACCAATACTTAATCCTGTGCCTGTTGCATGTAAAAGAACAGAAGTCAACATTTAGAGAAAAACCTCAGAAAGATCAAACAATTATCTCAGGCATCCTGGCAAAAGCTCAACGGTATTAGAAAGCTTTGGTAAAATTAGCCCAAGAGTAGATCAAAAGAACATTTCATGAAGCAAAAATTTCGTATTTCCATTGCTTGTGAAAATGTACTAGCGGGACGAAGTGTATTTGATAGTATACAGGTTAGTGGTATTGATTCTTTTGCCAGACTGTTTCCTGGAATAAAGTATAAGAGCCCAGCTGGCAGAAGGCTAAGAATACGTGATTGTGAAAAGAATTGCCTATGGTCCTCTTTAGGATAGCCATTCCCTTTTTATTTCTGTCACTTTTAACAGGGTTTTTGTCTGCAGATCTCAATGTACTTCACAGAGAAGCCAATACCAATGTCTACACTTGACAAATAGGAAAACTGATGCACAAAGTGACTTACACAAAGTCACACAGCTCAGAAAAAAACTTTATCTTTGATGCAGAACTTATTCTTGCATATGCTCATCATATCTCAGCCCTGACAGACAATGAAATACTTAAGGAAAAGTAACATAGTGGAGTTCTTCTGGCTGAATCAGCTCATGAGCTGGCTCCTCATTGATAATTTATCCCTGGCTGAACAGCTATAAGCTTCACAATGTGTCTTAACTAAAATAAATTTGCTTACGTACTTTGTTAAGCTTAAACCAGTTCACAGAACACGTGCAGGGAGGGAAGGCACGTGGGGTTCAAGATTTAAAGCTGGGTTCAGATGCTCTTGTGGTTTGGGTGTTAGCATTAGAGCTCAATGTAACAAATATGGGGTTATTTTCATCTTCTATAACTGCATGAGACTCAGATTTTAATTGACTTCTTCCCTCCTGAACTCATCTCATAAAGAGCGTTAGGTATATCTGCTGAGTAAATAGAAGACAATAATATGTTTAAACGCCTGTCTAGAGAGTTTCTTCCACCCAGAGCTGCAAATCGATACAGCTCAAAGAGACATCTTTTGCTAATACAACTTTTCCTTTCAGCATGTTTCTAACATGTTTTATATTTTTCAGTGTTATTTCGCTGGCACTGAAAGCCCAAGCCGTGTTGGCAGATCCCTGAACTGGGACTCCAGAGACATGTATTCTACTCTTGGAGCCATTTTTAACATCTTGGACAAGTAACTAGAGCTCTGCAGGCCCTTATATCCATTCCCAGCAATTCCCTTTTGGGCCTTGTTTCTGTAAAGATGTATGCATGTATTTGATTGTATAAACTATGAAGGTATTTAGTGAACTGCATGGCTGTGAGCAGTCTGGTGACTTAAAGTTACTATCAAATCCAGAATTCAAATCTTTGTAAGATACAGCTTTGGAATGTGCACTGTTAGATTGTGCTGAATTGGGCTAATTTGTCTACAAAATTTGATGCTCCCGAAGTTAACTCAGCCTCTACCTGTAGCACCCCAAAAAAGTCAGCAACTTTTGCAGACAGGAATGCCAAAAATGCCAGCCAAATGAGGCAGCTGTGCCTCATTTAAGGAGTATTTAAGAGAATTAGGGAGTCTCATGAGCCCTTAGCAGCAGGCACCTGAGCATAAGCTCTCAAAGCTTCAATAGACACCAGAGCCAGTTTTCTTTAGCATAGCAGGGACAGTGGCATTTGTGGTACTCTCGTATTACCTCAAAGTCAGATTTCAGGCCTGGGGTTGGGCAGCAGGGAGGAGCTTCAGGTGAACTGCATCTATCCCTAGGCTCATACAAATAGCCTGAATTTGCCCCTCTGGACTGAATACTGTCAGGCTGAAAATATACATTGGGAAAACACTCTTCATTTCCCCCTCAAAACAGCCTATAAATAACATGTGTGGTCCAAAATAGCCCTGATCTTACAACAGGAATAGATGCTGTGGTACAACAGTGACAACAGCAAAGAGAGGGGAATTGGTTAAGTACTTTGGGGGTTAAAATCTCTGCCCTGAACAGTAAATTTTATGGCCAAAAGTGAGTCTTCTATAGTCTCATTTATTATTGCAAAAATGATTGGAACTGGGGACCATGACACTATTACCTGTTACTGCAGATTTATTGAAAATTAGCAATTCCATTTATATCTATGAGATTTCAGGGATTATTCTGTTATAGACTAGAAAACTGATAGATTTATAACTCTGGTGAATCTAGTTGCACCAACTAATAGACCAAGTGAGAAAATTTAGAGGTTTGTACTCCTAAAGGAGTTAACCTTTGGATAAAGAAACATTTTTCAAGTAGCATCTGAGAAATTATTGGATCCATAAATTCTTGCTGCCGTAGCATGAAAAATATTCATTTCCTGGGTTTTATATTTTTGTTCAAGAAAGATACAAAAAGCCAAAGTTAGTACAAAAAAATCTCACTCCTCTCAAAGTCCTGCTGTTATTACTACCGTACCCTTTGTTAACCCTTTGGCATATATTGGCAGAGTTTGCCTGGCTGACCCTAAGGAAATTTTCAAGCTATGTATTTCTAAATTCATTAACATTGTATTGACTTGAGTGAATTTGATCTAACTCTAATTTTGCTTTTTGTGTACTCACTGGACTCCTTAAAAATTGAATCAAACCTGAAAAGGTATTAAATTCATGCTAGGATGCTGGAGGGGTTTTTGTGTTTGGGGTTTTTTTTGTTGGGTTTGGTTTTTGGTTTTTTTTTTAGTATGAGGGATCTCTGACTGGATGAGGCTTGTGTAAATCACGAAAATGATCTTAAAGCTCCCGGTAAGTCTGTAAAAGATTCTGGTAAGCCCAGGCCTCTATCTCTCAACAAAGATACAAAAGTGATACAAAGACTTTGGTATTCAGCTCTTAGGGGCAGAAGGTTTGGCCCACTCTGCCACTGGTGTTCTCCCTGTGACTGCTGCCGTAGGACGTGCTTTCCTTATCTCCTGTGCAAACTGAGAGGGCAAGCACTGTATGTACAAACCAAAGCATATCCTCAGAAAGACACTCAAGTATTACAGACTTGTGCATACAACATTCAAGCCTGGCTGAAAGCATTAAGCAATACCATGATAATACAAATACGCAATTTATCTATGAATATAAGTACATGAGAAATATCTAATGGGGCCATAGTTTCTTTCTCAGTAACGTGTGACTAGTGATCTTTGTATTCTTACACTGAAATCATCAATGCAATTAAAATCCATCACCTAATAATACATATCACCCATCGTGCCATGTTCTTTCATTCAATACTCTACCCATTGTTCAGGCACATTAAGGAGGTAGCTGGGCCTGCTTCTAAATTCAGCTACGCTGAGTGAGAACATTATGACTTCCTTGGGACTACCCCAGTTTCTCTTACGGGAACAGAGGTAAGAACCTGTTTCACTGATACCAGCTGGAGAGTTGTAAGAATTCAAGCTTGGACACTGGACTGTGAAGAATTATTTTTGCTATTATTAACTTATTGCTATTTTTGTTCAAATTACATATACAGATAAACAGATTTTTAAAATTACTTTTTAAGATAATTCAAGGTTTTATAAATCTTAAAAGCTTCAGGTGCTAAGGCCTGAGATAATAAGAAATGTTGAATTTCAGTTAAAAGTAATCACACTTTACAGGGGAAGAAAAATGACAAGTATTTGTAATATGGACCACATCCCCAGCCCAGTGGCATCAACTGGTTTTGGTTATTAACTTTGGAAAGAAGGAAAATCCTTTATCTGACAGTCTCTAAGGAAAAAAGCCCCTGAAATTATCCCATCATTTCACAATCAATAAGGCAAAAACAGAGTGTGCAGAAGAGTTATTTACGATTCCATCACACCATTATAACACTGCACCTCTAACTTGAGAATAGAGCATTTCTAAGTGTCCAGTGTTTCAGATGAGCCACAAACCAAGTTTAAAATGCCCAACAGAATTTTTATTTCTGTTTATTATTTAATATAAACTTAAGTATGAGATATTTCCAGCTACAATTTAAAAAAAAAAAAAAACAACTGAAAAAGAATACCTCTTCCTCTATTCTACTATAAAGACTGTGCTGGATTTTTACCCAGGATAAATCAGCACAGCTCCATCAAAGACTGAGCTACCCCTATTTACATTATATCCCCATTATATCCCCATTTTCTGCTCCTCTTGAACTCAAGGGTAAGCAAACAGACAGCTCGGTCTAAGAACCGATGAATTCATGATTTTCAGTAATCTTCTAATGAGACTCAGTGAATGTCAAGAGCAAGGAAGCATGCAAGAATGACGCAAGGCAACCAGTGAGAAGTTGCTTAACTAAATAGAAAATTTTAATCCCCCAAACAGCTGCTGAATTCCCCCGTGAATATTCTTCTTTACGTCATTAAAGGAAGCTTGACAATGTCATAGTATCTTTTTGCTTTAATATGTTAGTGCATCAGTACTTCAGAGTACTATGAGGGGAAGTATTTTAGCCCAGAGACAGGCAATAAAAAGGAAGTTTAACAAATAATGAGTAAGAGAGCAATAAGACAGGCTACATTCTTCATGTAAATCAAAGTTTTTCCAGAAAGGCTTAGAAAGAGTGGTTGCTGTTTTCAACTGAGAGTCAACTGAAAGTTAATGGGGACATTGCTAAAGATCACAGACAAACGGTTACTGTACTTTTAATGAATATTTTATTCATGTCACCTTTAAATTAGTTAAATTTGATAAGATGATAATATAATGCAAAATGGCTTCCTCCCCAGACCATTTTAGGTGGAGGGTAGATCAGAATTTAATTTTAGGGTAATGCCAGGTCAAAATTAAATTAAAAAAATTATGGTTGGAAAGTCATAAATCCAAAGTGACCAATGGAAAAAATATTAAGTTAATGAGATGTGCAAGCCATTTAGAAAACCACAGATATTTTATAGGACATATATTTTTCTTATCTGGAAACAAGCCATTTTAATACCTGCTGATAGGGATGAAAGTGGGTAAAGGAGAAGAAGAGCCACTCTTAAAGCTATTGCTATCAGGTCTTGATAAAGTTATGATGATAAATGCAAACAGTTCATGATGGGGATATTCATCATTTGATCAGCAAGCTTGTTAAAAACTTAAGACCCCTAAATCCTCTTTTGGGTATCTAAATATGTATTCTGCTTTTCAGAGCATTTTCACTCACATATGCCAAAAAATTTTTCACAAAGTAGGTTGATGCAACTGCCCTGAAACCACAAGGTATGAGATCAGGTAGCCCACTTTCTCCCTTTGTCTCATCTCTCTCCATTCCCTTATCTATCATGAAGCTAACACACATGAACACACAGTATATGCAAGGGATCTCACAATTTAAATCTACTTTTATATAGTCTTACTAGTCACATGGATACTGTGATTCCCTGAGTTACTCTCCTTCCTCAGAGGAAGGTGGTCCTGGACAATGCCAAAGAATGGGGGCAAGGGACAGCTAAAGCAGACAGCCTGCAAAGAAGGCAGGGAAACAAGGTAGGAAGGCACAAAATGAACCCGAGGGATGTAGCTGAGGCAAGAAGGGAAGTGTGAGAAAGGAAAAGTTTCTATACCACTGGTAGATCATTGCTTTCCATTCAAATTCAACAATAAAAAGATACTCCCAGATAGCATGCCAAAAAAGTAATGATGTCAGATATTTCTTAAGTTTAGTTATGAGAAAGATCATTGTTATTTGTAGGTTGCACCAGATCTAAGACAAGAGAAAATGTAGCCCCAGGTGTTGCCCTTGATGCTGGCTGGCTGTCCACCAAGAGATGCTGCTGGAGTTGCTGAAGCTTGAGAAGGCACCAAGGCTGTAAGGGCACATCAAACCCAGTGCAGAAGCTGTGAATGGCGAACTCAATAAGAAGAATGCACTCCACTGAAATGGGGTCTGAGTGAAAAGAAGCGTGGAAACTGAGCTCTTCAGAGAAGAGCAAACTCATTTCGTGCAAAGACATTAAACTACATCATGATGTGAAACTAGAGAGCATGATTGTTCCCTTGCAGTAAAGCTTTGGTTATGTGAATATTATTACAAATAAGAAAAACACACTCAGGGAGTTTCAAAAATTGAATAAGTCACCTGATTCCAAGTTATTTCTGGATATTCTGGTGGCAGCACTGCAGCTCATTAAGCCAAACGTGTCTGCTACTTTTAAATGTGAGTATGGTACATTAGCCATGCCACAGTAACTTTGACACTGGACTAATGGACTATACCATCCCCGGGTTCCCCCTCCAGATCATTTGCAAACTGAAGCTAGAGAAAACAGTGTCTTCCCACCCATTAAGAAGTATATCAGGTTATTGCAATGCTTCAGCATCTACAGTGGCAACCAAAGCCATTTTGGGTAGAATTTCAGGTGTGGATGTTATTTCATAAAATCTAAAGTGAAACTTGGGCACGTGAATGGACATTGCTTTCCCCTCTCCACACAAAAATGAGAGAAGGTGTTAGGCAGAAGCTAAGGGGTGCCCCTGCTCCCTGTTAGCTTAAAATGAACAGTGCCCCTAAATCCAGCTTACTACCAAACACCTGGAGGAACTGCCTGGGTTTTTAAAAAACCAGTGCTGCACATGTCCCAGTTTCAGAAAAAGCCCTGGGTTGAGCGTTTTAGACATTCTGCATCTTCATTGAAAGTCTGGACAAGAGATGAGCCCCACTGAAATACACAGAGCTCTGAATATCAGCCCCACCACATCGTGAAGAGACAGTGAATACAGAGAACTGATCCCGAGCAATGCTGAACGGTTGTGCTCCATGCTGGACCTCTCATCACAGGACATAAATTGTTCTAATTTGTTGTCCTTACTAGACAGCTCACTGATAAGCTGGAATGGTCATCAGGACTATTCATTTTTTTTTTATTTTATTTTTTTTGGCGGGGGGTGAATGCTGGCTTTAAGCAATCTCTTCTTAAGGCTCAGTTTGATAATCCTCTTCAAGTTTTTATTTAAAATCTCTAAGAGAAAAAAGCAAGAGTGAATTAGAAACTGGAAGAACACAAAGAAGCTAGAAAGAAAAGATCAATAACTCACATACACAGCAGTAAACAAACTGGAACAATTACAGTGAAAGATGGTTATTGATCAATATCAGGAGCAGCTCATATGCTGGCACCTCTGTTTATACCAGACCTCAATTATATTCTTACTTTCTCATAATATAACTGCATTCTACAATTTTTATCACCAGGGAAATTTTAATTCCCTTTTATTAGTGAGTAATAACCATATAATGTTTTTAGGTAGTGGTCGTTATCAGCAGATTTACATATCAAAAAAATGTTGACTGCCCAGTGCCCTAGATTGTTATAACCTGTCTTACAGACTGGAAAGCTGAGCTGCAAAAAGATGAACTGACCTCCCTAAGGCCAAGGGCAGAGCAGAAGCTGACAGAGATGTACCTGGATCTTCTGAGTCTTGGGGACTTTGGCAATACTAGTCCTTGTAGACCTTCACAGCAAAGGGGGACATTTTTCTTTAAAAATTAAAAATAAGCAACGATTCTGTTTCAGAAGAACCCATTCAGACCTGCAGTTTACGGTATAAAGAAAGAAGCAAAGGACTTGCACTCTGTGTGCATCCAAGTCATCCTGGAAGACTTTTAAACAAAGCTCTTCACATCTATGTCGATCCAGTTGTTATACTGAAAGATGTGCCAGTGTTTACAATACTGGCAAGAGTTCTCAGGACAGAAATCTTCCCTGGTTTTTCTTTTCACAATTCCTTTAACAAACCTAATTTATGATACCACATGACAAAAATGTGCCTTTCATTTTTCCCATCTCCAGTTCTTGATGCGTCTCTAGCATAAAGATCATCAGATAGAATTACAACCAAGTGCAAAATCATCACATGTAAGTCAATGCAATGAAATACTAAACAAACATCTACTCAGCAGAAGTGTCCACCAAAAGGAGCAAACTGCCTGACCTTGGGACTGAAAGTCAGAAATTCCAGCCCCTCCTGCCAGTCCCACCACTGCCTTGTGCAAAATAGCCAAGGCGTTTAATTCTCACTGAACTGGGACATTTGCTTTCACTTCCCTCTCAGGTACTTGCCTAGTCTGTAAAAACTATCACGCACTTAAATTTTGTTCAATTACACGAGTCAGAGTAAGATTTAACTTTCAGTTGGTTCAAACTTTGTGGTTTTGACTTAATGAGATGTATCAGCACCAACACAGCTTTCCCTTTCTTGGAAAATTGCTCCCTCGTAGATACCTGAGGTAACTGGGTTTTAATTTAAGGCATAAGTATCAATCCGCAAGCCTCTCCGTAAAATCTTACTTAAAAAGACAAGTTGCTAAAGAAGAATGAGCTGAAGTCTGTCCTCTTTAAAAGTTTCCTTAGTAAAATAAGCTCACCTTTAAAAAAATAATTAAAAAATCCCAGAATCCTATTCACAGATCGTATTGGAAATTTAGAGGTGAAGAATTAAATCTGACTGAAGAAAATTTTAGAACCAAGGTTAACACAAAGTAAAATAATTTATGATAAACTTCAAAGTTTTTTTCCAGAGTTTGAACTATACCATTTTACTAAAAACTGGCTTTTAAATAAATTAAATAGTTGGGTTTCAAGCCACTGGTTCCAAATATCTACAGAAATATTGATGAAAATATCTATAGCCAAGAGATTGTCCATAAAATTTCAATTTGAAAAAATATATAGATTTTCAACAAGAAGACGTTTACTGTCAACATCTTCAACAAGGTCTATTTTAAAAGGTAGAGGATCTTGATGAATGTTAACCGGCATAAACATAATCAGTATTCAAAAGCTGTGGAGGCATACTCTGGCTTTATGACCAAAATCTGCCTTAATGATAAAAAACCCAGTAAAACAGACCCCATGTCAGGATTTTCACAGAGGGACCACAGAAAGTACAGAAACATTCAGAAAATCTACCCCTGCCTCAGGTAGCCAGAGAGCAAATTTCAATTTTTCCAATCATACAGTGTAATAATGCATGTCAGCATTAGTAACTGCTTTATGTGAGCTTTAAGTTGAATGTATCAAAAAGCTTCAAGTGGCACATTTCCTTCCATCATATCCACTATCCCATTCCTCACCTCTTTTCCTTCCTTGCATCCCTCTTTTTAGGAAAGCTGAAGAAGATGCCACATGAGGTTTCTGATGAAAAAGTGATGAAACGCATCACCTCATCTCTAGGGAGACCCGGCAGAAATACCTTATGATGCTTTTTGAGTTCAGGGCATACTTTGTGCTGCCTTTGCTGAAGATGTCACAAACACCTCTACAACTTAAAGGACAACTTTCAGTGCCACGGCTGTATCGATATCAACTGATTCACGGAGAAGAAATAAAAACCAGAACCAATATCTCTGCTCTTCTGCCCAAGAGCAGATATCTTGAGCAAATAGGGTAGGGAGGCACTGAAACTAAGTTAGCAATGGACTTGAGTTGGTAGCTCTTTTTGTACCCTCTCATTGCCCCAAATATAGTGTTATAACCGCTCCTGTGCTGTACACATGAACAGCCCTAAAGCCATGTTTCCATGAGCATCCTGAAAAGAGCACTGAAGTTGGATCCACATCCTATTTCTATTAGGTAGTATTACAAGCTTTACCTTTTTTTTTCTTTTCTTTTTTTTTTTTTTTTTTTTTTATTATTTTAAACATCCACTGTGCCTTTCCACTTTAGTTTTTATTCTGATCCAGCCCTCTGCTGTCTTGACATTCAGGTGCTCTTCAAAAATCCGTCACTGATTTCCTTGTAATCCTTACACAAAATGGACAATATGCTAAGGAAAACTGCCTTGCAAAGTTGCCAAAAGAGCAATTCCAATCTAATTAGGAGTTCGTACTGCTTCAGTGAAAGCAGCACAAACACTGTTAATATTCACTGCAGCTGCTTTGTCAATAACTCCCAGTGAATCCTCCAATTTATAAGAAAAATCAGGGAACTATTGGATTCTATGACACTGATAGATCTATCAGTATTCATTGCCCCTATCCTCTGCAACACAAGGCACAAATGCCAATAACTCTAACAGTCCCTTAAATGCTGAAGGATCATTATTAAAGTGTGCTTGGCATCCCTGGTCATTAATTATAATCTTGTGCACATATGCAGTGTGATTGCAGGAAATAATCAGCTTTGTCTGCCAAATTGGCAACATTTAGAAACTAATTTGTTATGACATACCATCAAAGATATTTAAACAACAAACCCAAAGCTCTGCTGCACTGTGCACACTGTTAAAATATCAGATCACATCATTAAAAAATAGTTAACATATCCGAGGGGAGGTAATATTTATCCTTGAACCCTGGTTCAAGTGGAATTTTCAGAAAGAACAGTTATATCCTTTCTCCCTCGCAGTTCGCAGGAGAGGAAACTCTCTCCAGAGCAACGGATGGACGGAGGGGGAGGGAATGACTTAAATTACACTACAGACTTGCTGTCAGTCAGGAGCTATTAAACGGCCATTGAATAAATGTTTGCCAAGAGCAAAGCTTACCCAGGATTACTGCACTGTTCAGGATGCCTGCAGATTCATTTAGAGACTTTAAACTCATATTTATCTGTCTAATTTCTTTTATAGCCCCTGTTGCCACTCTCATCCACCTAGCCCCCCGGCTTCGCCAGCAGAGGCATGTGAACACCTACAGCCCCCTCCAGTCTTGCAGCTGGGTTTGAAGTAAAGGTGTGGTGTGGGGAGGGGAACGTCTCTGCCCCCCAGCTCTGCTAGAACCAGCAGAGGAGCTTCCCACTGCCTGCCAGCCCAAAGGAAGCTGAGCTCCCCAGCAAACTCCTGGCTGCTAAAATGTTAACTTCCCCCACATCCTCTTCCAATTTTAACCTGTTTCAATTCCTGCTCCCTAGACAGGATTATTTTTCCTTGTTATTTGGTTTCTTCATATTATCCAGGACAACTACAGCCTCTGCAAACCACCTGAAGGAAATAGAGGGACTCCTCTAAAAACCCTTTGTGCTGCTGTCTCAGAAGATCAATTCCTGCTCATGCAGGATGCAAATCCTGCAGAGTTAGGACTTTTCCCTCTTGCCAGCATTCAATGCCCTCTGAGGAGAACCAGAGAGCTACGCTACACATTTTCTGCCACAGATAGTATTAAAGCTGTGGATATTTAAGCTCTGGACCAGCAGAAAAACCGACACTGGTGCTTCAGGACTTACACTAGTCCTAGGGGAGGGCTAGGCTGTGCAACAGGTTTGCGTCAGAGAGGTGGGAGACTCCAGGCATCCTAATGTCTGTTAGGGGTGAGCTCTGAATCTGTGGACTATTCTGGCATGAAACATGGAAGAGAAGGTGCCATTTAGAGAGCACTAGAATAAGGTGTGCAAAATGATGACAACCAAGTCAGCTTTCAAACTTCCAAGACTCCAGAACAGGAACTTGCAATAGAGTGTATGAGACTATGGAAAATTCAAGGGCTTTCCAGACTCATATGTACATCAGAGGGAGTAAAACACTTCATTATATTATGTGCATACATAATGATTTTTTTCCTCAGATCTATGGTCAGAGTATTAAAATATGCATCAAAATAAAACCAGAAATTAAATATTGAGCTATGCTTTCATCCAGGAAACAAAACTCTTTTTTTTTTTCCCCATAAATGACCAGAATGATTTAAAAATTGCAAAGCAGATCACTTGTGTAACACTTTTTAAAGAAAAGAATTGTTTCTAAGCTGAAATATGGCTATAGTTCTTATTAAGAGAACTAAATATGATGATTTCCCTAGAGTAAGAAGCTGAAATGCATATTTTTCTGGAGTCTTTTCTGACACTTTTTCCTCTACGTGCTGTTTCCTTCATTCCATTTTATTGCTTATGTCCCCTCCCGTAGCAGGAGTCCATCAGCCCAGTTAAAGCTCTCTAGTCTTACGATAATGACTGTTTACTTTGGGCGACTGTACTTCAACAGAATATTTTGTTTAGTTTATGTGACAATTTCCTACTCTTCTCCCATGCTTTCTCAGAATCCAGCATTCCGTATTATTGAAACAGCAGTTAAGAAATCACAGTTTTGTGCAAATCCATTCCACCAGCTTCTCAATTGCTGTCATCAGCCACTGAACCAACAATAACATCTTTTCTTTTCCTTCTCATGGTATTTTGTAGCTTGTAACTAATTTAACAAAGTCTTTCAAAATGCTTGAAAAGAACTTAATTTTTTTTCCTAAAGTAATTAATGTTACATACATTTCTTTACCACACAGTTTTTACATGTATGGGTCCCAAGGATACCTCTTGAAATAGGAGGCAATAAAATGATCTCAAATCTATTGTCATGGAAAGATAAGCTGTATCAAAATGTCCATCAGACCGTTAATACCTATTATATCAATATTCTCTCAATGTTTCCATATTTTCAAGGAAAAATAATAGATATGAATTTCTAATTAGCACCTTAAAAATAAAGCAAATATTTTCTACATAACTGTATAGATTTCACTATCGTATTAACCTTTAACCTTTCAAATTAGTAACTTGTATAGCCTTACCTTTTTTTTCTTTTTTATATTTCATACCTGATTGTGAACAAACTATAGCCCAAACCACCCCAAAACAAGGACATCGGTAACGTCTATTCTTTGAGTTGTTGTGATATCTCTAGAGATAAAGTTTTGAGCTTCCCATTAGGATAAGCATTTAACTGAAGCTTTTCACATAAATGGTGTAAGATCACAAAAGTACCGCACTGTATGTAGGGTTTAATACAGTGTTCTTAAAAAAAGCAGATGGAGAGTTCATAATACCTTTTAATCAGGACACATTTTACCTTGAAAAGTTCTATTACAGTGTAGTCCATTAAGGCCAACATTTAAATTACATATAATAATATAGCTATAATTATTTTCTTCTTTTTCTTATTTTGATAAAAGTTATGCAGCGTTTACATAAAGGCCTAAAACACTGGCCTTGGAAACAATGTCCTTTCAAACAAACCATTTTAAATTAAATGTCTAATGAACAATGCCTTTACACTGGGAACCAGACCTAACATGGTGCAAATTAACAGAAGGCCAACACAGTGCGAAGTTGAGATGCTGTCCCTGTAGCCACACAGATAACACATTGTAAGGACAGTAACCATTGTTTCCTGTGTATTTCAGTAGATTCAACTCCAAAAATGAAATGCCTTGAGAGAAAATACAGGGGTGATTTAATGCTGACTAACTCCAGCTCTGTTGAGTTCATTTTGACACTTTCTCATGATGAGGAGGGAAGCTCTAAAGGCAGGGATTGCACTGACCTTTATCGCAGAGAAACAGCAAGAGTTCCCCTTCTCAGTGCCAGGCCAAGACAATGCCCTGGTGGAACAGAGTCATTATCAGTGCCCATAATTCCGCTACCGAGTACGAGATGAGAAGGAGGGTGCTCTGAGGAGGTGGAAAGATTGTACACACAAGGACAAGTTCCTTGAGTCCCCATCTCTCTCCTTGCCGAGGCCTTATTTCCAATACTTTAATCATTCGTCATTATTCTCCGAACACTCTCCAGTTGTCAGTATCCTCTTGAATTATGGAGAGGAGAACTGCATACAAGGAGTACGCCAACAGCAGTGATACCAGTGCCAAAAACAGAGGTAGCGGAGCATCTCTCATTCTCTTGAAATTTCTTGGAATGTCAAGAATCTCATTAGCCCTTTTGGCCATGGTGTCTCCTCAGAGCTCACATCTGCCTGATCATCCACAACAAACCCAGAGATGCACGTTATATCCTCCCATTTCACACACAGAATCTCCTGATTAATATTCTCTTGACTTATGGTTGGAATGGGAAGTATTTCATTACCACCACTTGGTCTGACCACATGGCCGTTCTCCTGCCCAAATACAGAGCAGAAACACTGGAAATGGCAGCCTTTTTATTCTACATTGAGAATTTTTCCACTTATATTCTGTGATGAATCAGTGCCCCTGTTAAATTTTCCCTTTTCCTAATAATGTCATACCTGATTGCTCCAAGCTCCTCATTCTGTTCTCATTTCTCTTTTTCTATAATTCCTACAGTTTACATGAGCTGATTTCCCTATTCCATTTGTTTACATCTGCTCTCTCTTGTCGAAGCTAGACTGCTGTATAAAGAAGACTTCTCTCCACTGGGCCTTTGTGGCTTTTGAGGGATCCCACTGAAAGTTTTTAACTCTTTGTAGTTGCCTGTTCTGTTTTAATTAATCTATTTGGATGACTGGCTTGGAACCATTTTCAGCTTCAATAGTGGCCCTTTTAAAACACAAGATAATATTACTGCTGAAACTTTGTTTACATGTGGCATCTGCAGTCACATTATGATAACCTACAGCAAATCAGTCATTAATTTTTAGTTCTGTGATCATCTTGTCTGTCATTGTGCGGTCTGGCACAGATTTTCCCATGTTGAATTTGGTTCTTTATGGCATTGCCACTTCTTTCCTGCAGACTGAACTCCTTGTGATTTTGCTGTCTTCTTGTTCACACATGCTAGATATGAAAGGACCTGGTGACCTGTTGGTAGATTATAAACCCATACGGATATGATTGTCTTGGCCAACTTTCACTGCATCCATCCCTGATAGCACTTCCTTCTGTTCAATTAACAGATACGTCTCTTGTCATGGCACCCAATTTCTGATCTGGTTCATGCCAGTAAAAATGAGAAATAATTACAGTGAGGACAGAAAGGCTACTTTTGTGAGAATTCTCTAGTTTAGCCCTTCAACATACAAAAGTTCTTCCAATAAACACTGTTTCCTTTACCTACAGGCATGTGATCCTTGTGTGCCACAGAACATTCTCTGATGGGAAAGTACTGCACCACTCCTAATTTTACTACTTCTTGTGAATTTGAACTAGAGGCAAGTACGATGTGGTGAGTACATCATGTGTCATTTGGCACAATAAACTTCCTGGATTGACATTATGAACAGTTATCACATACATATCCCAACTTGTCCTGCTTAAAGAAGAAAATTAGAACTCAGCATCCCATTCTTTCAATACTGATGCTACCAGTGACTTACCCTTGGAAAGATACTACTTATCTAGCAAGTTCATAAGGCTGTTGGGAGAGTTATTTACTTGTTATGTTAACATTAATTATCTGAAGTGCTGCATAATGGATCGGTAATGTTTTCCTCATTGTCATAATCATGAAGTATACTTCACTTGCTTACTGTAGAAAAGAAATATGTTGAAAAAATAAGATGGGCATTATTTACAACCTGTACAACTTTCCAAATACAGAAATAGAAGTCATTCTTCTCCACAAGCAAAACGTTTTTCCAGAGACATGCAAAATGGAAATATGTTTGTTTCTTCCAAATGCTGAAGGATAGTCTGAGGATGAAAGTATAGCATACTCTCCCTATAACTACTAGTACTTTTGTATGGGCTCCAGTAACTAGTTAGCAGAAGTCACACAAAATTAGCTGCTCCATTTCTGTAACATATATAAAATGCTTGTATATTAAAAATCTAGAATTTTAAAAGTCTTTGTCTTGCTCCAGGAATCCTAATGCCTATTTCTTAGATCCTTGGGGAAATTAGGAAGCTGCTAGACAAGTTAATGCTTTGAAGCCATAATTTAAAAGGTTTTTTAAAAGAAACTCTTTTCTTTTTCCTAAAGAACCTGGCATATTTTAAACAGAAAATTGTAATAATAATTATGGATATATTGACCTCTTTGTACTTTTAGGCTGGCCACTCAAGTGAAGTAGATTTTAACCAGCTCCCTGTAGGATTCTGTCAGCTTCCCATGTTTCTGTGCTACAGCACTTCTTACATTCATCCTGCAAGTTGCCTAATGCCGTCTTAAGGTTTGATTCACTAAAGAAACACTTTCCCAGATCACTTTGTTACATGCTCTGAAGAACTTAACATGTATCAACACCTAGCCGGCTGCAGGCTTGTCTGTAAAAACACTGCGCTTCTCTTTGAGGCTACATGAGCATACCTGCTAGCTATAGCTTGCCATGGTGAGGGTGGGAGCTCTAGTGCAGTGAAGCTTTCAGGATTTTAGCTGCATTGTTTAATTTTTCACTTGATAAAAATGGATGGGCCCCATCTGCAATATAATTTGCACTATTGGTGTCACTGATGTAGCTCTCTGATGCTGTTGAGACTCTGAATGAGCCAGTCCTTATCTGAAGCTGGTTTATATCAATGAAGCGCCTGAAATCAACTGTCAGGCTTTGGATCAGTCCCCAACGGTGACTGAAGCGCCACAGGTATACCAGAGTCTCACATAACACACTGTAATACTATCCTACACTAAGCTGTGGTTTTGCAAAAAAAAGGAGCCCCCCTCTGCAAAACAACTACATTTGAGACACGACTGAGCTGCACTCAGTGTACCTTCATAGATACAGAAAATATCTGGGACTCTGGCATTATTACAATTATAATCAGAGGAAGTTTTGGGGGAATACCTTAACTCTGAATTTCTTACACAACTTTTCTTTCTTCTTTTCCTTTTAGCTTGGAAATGTTATGTCTCAGCCCCTAGCTGAAAATATAGAGAATAAGTTGAAATACAAAAATGAAGAACTAGTTTCTGTATTCTGAACTAAGCCCATTTGCTGCAACTTACGCCTCACCTCTAAATATCTGGCACGTTTTTTGTAGATAAACCAAACCAAAAAGGAAAGATGTGTGTAAATGTAAGAATAGATCATGGATTTGACATTTGTGTCAGTCTAACTGGTGCAATTGAGATGTTCTTTCACTGAAATCCTACACTAGAACTGTCAACGTCAGATAAAGAGCTCACATTACTTTCAAGTATAAGAACATAGTTCACAATAAAATACACTTAGGATTGAAAAACGGCACTTATGTCCAGGCCTAACCACACTGAAATCAGTTTCTTAATGCTTTATCTCTGATCCAAATGTCAGTTCTCTACACAAGTTATTCCCGTTTAAGTCAATAGATGTACCACAATAGAAGTATCATCCCAGAGGCTCCACTGTGTTTACATATATAAAGACAGAGAAAGAGAGAAATACTGAATGAATGTACTTTTCTTATCCCCTTTATAACCACTCCCTAATATGCAGAGGTATATAACATCTTTCAAATTCATTTTACAATCTTGGCAAACAAGGCAGTTGTCTTGATGCACAGAGATGTGGAGTTTGCTGCATGCCCTACACACCAAATGCAAAAGATGGCCACAAAACATCTACAGTCTTACAGGATGTTTGGAATCTTTTTTAAAATAAATATGCCTCCTAACTCAAAAGAAGCAATTTACATACAAATATATTTCCCCAAATATCTCCCTGCTTCCTAAAAGCAGAGGATACAATTATTTCAATGGATGCATTGCTGCATGCCTTATTCATAACGCAATTTACAAAAGTGAAGCTGGAATTTAAAAGCAATCTAGATACACTTGACTATCTACAAAGATAATGAAGTATTATTTTTATTGTTATCATTGCTGATGAAAAAGAGATGTTTGGTGATGCAGACCTATACAAAAAGCCTATAGCTCAGTCATGTAAAACTAGTTCAATTTAAGTAGCACTGACATAACTATTTAGCTGCTTCAATGGTTTTAGTCCTCAAAATGCAGAGACATGGAACACCTTGAAATGAATCTTGATATTCCTTTTTGTTCCTTGGCAGGATTGCTATCTTTTCACATTCAATGCCAGACATAAAACTTCCTGTACCTCTGTCACTGATGAGAATAGTAACAAATGATAACAACCTGACATGAAAGAAATTGTTTCTAGCACTTCAGGACAGTTCATTTGGCTTAATATCACAACGCGCATCTAGAAAATTCATTATTTACAGTAAGAAAGCAGGTTTTTGACTCCTTAGTGAATGGAAGACAGCTATGCTTATGTTATAAATAAGTTTTAATCATTATTATCATTAAAGGATTAAGTGTCCCTACAAAGAAAAAACAGAAGTGGTGAAAAGAAATTTGTAGATGGGATTTCCTGCAGTATCTCTTACTAACTATTCAGAAAACCCTTCCTGAAGCTGCACAAACATTCTGCCCCAGGAAGGTGTATCTCAGTGTTAAGACTGACGAGATTGATTCCTTCATAACAGTTTAGTAAGAAATCATAGGATCTAAAAGAGTCATTAAAGCAGTCACAGCTTCCCCAAAACATGAAATTGATAGGAAGATGCTTGGAAGAAAGACATTTCAACTTTTTAGAGCACTTCCTATGCAAAATTATACATTTATATACATACTACGCACACACACATAGATATACACATGTACATACACACACCCTAAATGCATGTACATACATATATATGTATATACATATACATACACACATGTTTATGACACTTGCTATTAACAACTGTCTAGGATCTCAATCCTCAGTCGAAACTTCATTATGCTAGGTGTCAAACAAATATGAAACACTTTAAAGAGTGCTTGTAACTGAAATGTAGGGCAAGGCACAGTATGTGATTACATAGAGACAAACAAGAAAGAGCTAAAAAAAAAAAAACCACTGTGATAATACTGGTCAGCTTAATGGGTAGAGGTCTCTGCACACCAGCTGCCTAGCTGCTGTTAAGTTTATGTGTAATGTCCTGTCACAACAGAATTTTAAGAGAGGAATTAAAGGAGAGTGATAAAATTGTCCTGCAAGTGTCCAAGAACTCTTCTCCACCATGATATACAATTAGCATGAAGTGCCTTCCATACACCAGCCCTTAAAAAAACAGAAACTGTCTTCATCTACTTATAATTCTCATGGAAGCACAGAACATCATTGAACCACAGAAAACCATTTTTAATAAGTAAATTTCTATTAAGTACTAAGATGCAGGACACATAAAAATTAATGAAGACATCAAAATAACAATGTAACACAGAACTAACAACTCCAGGTCCTTACTCCTGATACTTTTATTTCTGATGATGCTGAACCTGCTGTTTGTAAATGTCATCATCTTTTCACTGACTTATGCCTTGATGATGCTTAACAACTGATTCCTGAAAGCTGTCATCAGTAATATTTAAGGGAGATCCTCGAACAAGAGTAAAAGGAAACAGCATTTCTGTTTGAAATGGTCTTGAGATACTTCCACAAAGATGTCGCAGCAAAACTTAATTCCTCCCTTCCCAGGAACAGGACATTCCTCTGGGAAAGGATTTAGTAAGCAGTAAAGAGAGGACTTCGTGAAGTGACTTCATGTAATAACGTTTGCTTAGAAAGAAAAACGTAAAAGAAACACAGGCTGTTGAGTCTCTCAGTTCAGCGCATGTTAAGCAAAAGCAGATACCAAGTCCAGACTATGACCAATAAAGCAGCTTGCAGCAGAAGCCAAATACACATAGTCATAGAATCATAGAATATGAGGTTGGAAGGGACCTCAATGATCATCTGGTCCAACCTTTCTTGGCAAAAAAAAGAATATTAAGAAGGCAGAGAAAGGCTGGGACAAGCTCCTACTGCTGACTGGATCAGGGAAGGAGGGCCACATCACCTATGCTTTAGTATTAAACACACACCACCGGGAGCTCAAAAGCAGCCTCATTGCAGCATGCTAGAGGGTGAACAGCTGAGCTGGGATGCATCAGGCATTGAGTGAGCAACCAGACAGCAGGGCACTAATTCACAGCATGAACTGCTGTCCTGCGACTCCTCTCTACTCAGTAACCAAAAGAGTCCTTGAAACCTCTTTTAACTTCATCCACTCTTGACTCACACTAAGCTTCTAAAATTTTCTTTGGCTGAGGCTGGTTCTCAGGGCAGACAAATCTAGAACTCATTGGTGGCTGCCGTGGTTTGGGCTGGATTGGCCCAATCAGGTGGAACAACAGACGGTCTCTCTCTCTGCTTCGAAGGGAGGCAGGAGAGAGAGAGAAAAAGAGAGACTCAAGAGTTTACAAGGAACTAAACTATTTTAATGAAATACTACTAAAAATATAATAAAAAGAAAATAATGAAATATATACAAAACTGTATCAAGCTCCCAGGATGACAATTGCATCGCCAGCAGGCACTGGGGAAGTCCCAGACTGGACTCAGTGACAGATGGGAACTGGATTCCAGATCCGGATTCAGGATCGGGATCAAAGGCAGACGAACAGACAGGGTCCTCCTCAGATGCCGGCCATTGAAGAAAGAGAGCTGACCCTTTGATCCCTCAACTTTTACACTGAGCATGAGGGAGATGGGATGGAATACCCTGTTGGTCAGTTTTGGGTCACCTCTCCTGTCTGCTCCTCCCCACAGGTGTGACCCCTCTACGCTTTTCTGCTTCCGACCCTCCAATGGGACAAATAACAAAGTTGGCTGACCTTGGTTGTTATAGGAATAAGGATAAGCAAGAGCCTCTCTGCATACCATTCCTTGGCATCAACTATAAACATCGGTCTTATCATTCTGAGAGTGAACAGTTTTCTGCACAACATGCTGTTAATTTCAGTAGTTAGAAGAGGCTTAGCTGGAAAGTAAAATTACTGAACAGAAAATTGGTTCTGTTTTACCTCAAACCAGGACAGTGGCATAGCCAATGCACAAACCACCCCTCCACCAGGACATGTGGGTGGTTTCTTGAGGAACCCGACGAAAAGCTTACCCTATATTTCTTCCTGGGCTCATCTTTGGAAACAGCTGGATCACTTCAGCCAATGCTTTCCGAAAGTTCAGGCTTAAGGGAGACAGCTGGAGCAGACAACTTCTGCTCAAGCAGTTCAGGTTTGGCACAGCTGTGAGCAACTGAAAACAGGTCACTTCTACACTCACTTCTTTGGCACTACTCCTGTTCCCAACTCAAGCAGGCATCATCCACACATGCCTGGTGCTCACTCATCCTTCTGTGCTCATTTAATAAAAAACAAGAGTAATAATCAACCTAAAAAGCAGTGGGCAGATGTGAACACCAGTTTGAAATGCAGCTCATAAGAAATGAAAACATGTATTTATAAGTTGAATACCTTAAATGGAAGGACAAAAACTTTTTAGTTCTGTTTAAACATGTGGAGAAGATTTCACTACACTGATCAGCTCACCTATGCCTGGACTTCTGTATCGTAAGCCTTCTATCTAATCCCATCCATTTCTATTTCTTCCTTTTGCTAATACTGCCCTTTTTATACTCTCTTCATTTGAAAGCACCAACCCTCCCAATACCTTTAACCATCCTCATTGCACTTTCATTGAAATCAATGGGGCTTTGCAAATTACCATTGTGCAGCTGACTCCATTATGCCCATTACAGATTTAAAAACATGATGACAAGAAGCTAATCTGTACGCACAACTCCCTCTCTTCTGCTGTAAATAACTCAGCCATATAATTTTTTAAATACTGAAGTGCCTAAATTATAGACTAACAATATGCAAAATTTCATCTTCAAATAAGTCTACGGGGTTTTTTGTAGCTAAGATAATACAGCACTTTTCACAGACTCAGCTAAACTGTGATAGCTTTTGTTTGTTTTGTCTTGTTTCTTGTTTAAAAATGGATAAAAGCATGTCGGGCCAATTTAATTTAAATAGGATGTTCAGAGACTAAGTGAAGTAGCAGAGTTTCAGTTCTAGATAACATTAATAGTAGAATTAACAATCCAGTGTCCCTGCACAGCCCTTCAAAACAGGGTCTGGCAAACTTGTAATCACATTCAAAATTCAGTTTCCCCTTATTAGTACCACGCCTGTGCCAGCAAGGAGGGAAACAGCAGTTGGCTGCTCCTTGGATGTCACCTAGCAGAGGCTGGTTTCACCATGGGACACCTCCAAGGTGCCAGACTAACCACCAGACCTTCTGGCTAGGACCTTCCTCCAGGCAACACCGCCCAGATGATGAAGAAAGAGCGCAGCACCGTGTGGCTATCTGACCCCACCTCATGAAGCCTCAAAAGCTGTAAATGCCTTGAGCTGATGCTATTCTTCCAGTCGTACTTTCCAAGCCCTTCAATACTGAACCATAGCAAGCAGATGCCAACACAACAAAGGGTAAATGAAACCCCACAGCTGCTGCAGCCTGTGCCAGTGATTTCAGGGACATTCTGTTGCCAACAGTCTGTGGCAGAGTTTTCATTTGTGCCCTGGAGCTAGTGCAAGAAAGTGAAGAGGACAAAATGCAAGTGAAACATGGGGACAGGAGAAGTGTGAGAGCACAGACAAGATGCTGCTCCCTCTTCTGTGGTTATTCAGCAGAGAGCTGAAAGAAACAAAGTGGAGTCTGAAGCTGGGACAGCCAAATCCATCTGATGCCAGAAAAATAGGAAGAATCCCAGAGCTGGCTCCTCCTGGCGCAGTGAGCCTTGCATTGTCATCTCTAAAGCCATGCAAAGCAGCAGTGTGCTGGCAGGGGACGGCAGCACCACTGACCCCTGAGCTGGCTCTTCTTCCCAGGGGCTGTGGGCACCAAGGACACATCCCATGGGTCCCAGGTCCAGTAAGGAGCCTCATGACATGCCTCATGAGACCGCTCTCACCTGACCAGCGAAACCTTCCCATGAGCAGAAAGACAAGATGCCGCGGAAGGAATAAAGCGATTTTCCCCAAATAACTTTCCTCCTCCTGTGGGTGGGGATGATTTAGCCCATTGTGCAATCTCCACCACTGTGTAATTTATATTCACTGGGGTGCCAAAACTGCACAGTCTCCTCTAAATATAAGCAATTAACTCCCATTAGCATTAGCGGGAATCACTCAGGAGACTATCCCCCATTATTGATTATCTCATTTTTGTACCAACTCAAAAAAATGTACAAAGAAAAGAAAATCACATAGTTAGTGGCTTTGGCTAAGTTAAGGCAGGCAAATTAGATTCATTATCATTCTTGAGCTAAACAGTGGGGCTTATTAGAATGTAGTTCATTTACATACTTTGATCTGATGGGTGTAGATACCTAATTATACAGCAGCCAGCAACTTATTTTTGATGTTTTTTATTAATTAATATTCAGTATTATAATTAAATGCACAGGCTGCTCTTCTGCAAATTCTTTTTTGTTGTTGTTGTTTCTAAAGCAAAAATAACTTTAAAAACATACCTGTGAAGTACAGGATCAGCAACAGATTCCTCCACAATGCAAGAGAAATGTACGCCGTCACTTACGACAAACGCGGCCCACAGCTTTGCCTGAGGCCCTGTTACTCCTCAACCCATTCTTAGCAGCTAGCAATGTCCCTGATGTTAAACCTGACACTCGAAATATGCTCCTTTAGGAGTATCTATACCTTTAGGTAATATAATGGTTTATATATATTCGTCCTCTCTTGAATGTAAATATCTTATTTTGATACAGTTCTTTTTAACAGAATCAATCATTGATGCAACTTACTTTGGCAGAACTTGACAGCTCATACAAAACAAAAAAAAATTAGTCTATCAATGCAAAATTTTGAAATCTATTTTGAAGAAGGGAAAAAAGAGGACTAGTTGTACTCTGTTCTCCACATTTTTTATGACCATCTTTCATAAATACAGTAAGAAAAAGAAGATAAATATCGTAAGAAAATCTCCCATAGATACACACATAGTTTATATAAATAACAAAGAAGGCCATATTGTGTTCTTTGTGTGGCCTCAAGAAATAGAAGGACTAATTTCTTCATAGCTCTGTTCCCACAAGAAGGTAAGCACCATGCTCCCAATCCAAGAGAGCACTTGCATGCATGCTTAATATGAAGCATAAGCCTTCTGTGTCTCTTGTGACACACTGTTTTAAAGAAAAGCACAGAGTATATGTTTTGATGAAAGGCAGAGTGCTCAGCAGACGACAAAGTTATGTCCTCTCAGCAGTCACTAAGATGTGACAGATTCATGCCGGTGAACGTGAGAGTGGAATTCAGCCATATGAAAATATACTGCTGGAGAGGGTACAGCAGAGGGCTACAAAGATGATTAGGGGGCTGGAACATCTTGCATATGGGGAAAGGCTGAGGGACTTGGGTCTTTTTAGTCTGGAGAAGAGAAGACTCAGAGGGGATCTCATCAATGCTTATAAATACCTAAAGGGAGGGTGCCCAGGAGGATGGGACCAGTCTTTTTGCAGTGGTGCCCAGTGATAGGACAAGAGGTAATGGGCAAAAACTTGAACATAGGAAGTTCCACCTAAACATGAGGAGGAACTTCTTTACTTTGAGGGTGGCAGAGCGCTGGAAGAGGCTGCCCTGAGAGGTGGTGGAGTCTCCAACTCTGGAGACATTCAAAACCCGCCTGGACGCCATCCTGTGCAACTTGCTCTTGGTGACCCTGCTCTGGCAGGGGGGTTGGACTAGATGATCTCCAGAGGTCCCTTCCAACCCCTGTGATTCTGTGATTCTGTGATATGGACATACCGAAGGCTAAAATGAGGTACCATACATATAAATGGAGGCAGGACATGGCTCACAATTTCCACATTAGATGCTGATATTATTCACTGTCGTTGTGACAGCAAAACTATATGTAGACATACACGCAGATTTCGAGAGCCTCAACATGACCCAATGTGATAGAGTAGTGGCTACAGATTTCAGAAGACATTCAAGTTATGTACCGATCTGCATCTGTCAGAGGTCTCTTGGTCTGAGTAGCTCAGAAGCCTCCTCTGCAAAGCAGGCATTTCTGCAGGAAAAAGCCTATCTATCCTGTTAAAACTCCAGGAATTGCCTGCTGATTAGGTCGTTAAATAAACCAGCCATGAGCAGTGGTATTATGTACAGATCACTATAAAAGAAATAATAATAGAATAAATACAGCAAGCTCACTAAGCCTTCAAATACAATGAACTTTTTTCCTGAGCAGACAGTGCCAAGCAAGCCGAAAAATTAATTTACTAGTTGTTACTGGTTTTGTTATGATTGGTATCTTTACAAGTCTGAGTCATTAGCATGCAAGTTTACAATTATCCTCTGAGCCTTGTAATGTCCTGTCATTTACCTCCAGGGATTTATGTCAGAATCCAACTCAGTTTGTAAGTGATCTTCCAGTAGGACAGAATGACAGCACCATTATAGCTCCCTCCAGCAGATGATGGTAATGATATTATTATTCCCCTGATCAGCTTGGTGATGATTGTTTGAACTTTATCAGTATTAATAGAGAAAATAATAAAGGTATTAATATTTGAAAGCTCTCTGTATTGTGTTTAGTATCATATTATTGCTACATTTTATGGCAAGTACTTTGACATTTCAGTGAATTTCCATTTACAGTATTACCACTATAATCTACTAATTTTATAATTGCTTCTGGATACTTGTAAGGCTTAATTTCTGATATTTCCTCTCAATAAAGGGGCCTGCATATGAAATTGATATACAATAATCCTCACAAATTTGCATTGTTAGCCTAGAGTTGGGGGTCATAAAACAGCCTAAAATATTCTATATGGCTGCTGGACCAAAAAAGGCCTATTGGCTTCTTGGGTTTCAGTCACCAAGCTTGCTTCTAGTTCTACAGCAGAAGTATCCTGTCTATCATAGCTATTTAAAATATCCAAGGACAGCAGCTGCTGAACAACTCAGACTGACAATTTCAATAGGAACCTCAAGATGGACAAGAACATGTCAAACGATCTCCCTACCCTAGAAAGGAGTCAGGAAGACAGAAGACTACACGTGCTTTCCATCTAGGAAAAGGTAGCATGCAAAAATTTCTTCACTGAAAGGGTTGTCAAGCATTAGAACAGGCTGCCCAGGGAAGTGGTTGAGTTGCCATCCCTGGAGGTATTTAAAAGATGTGTAGATGTAGTGCTGAGGGACATGGTTTAGTAGGAACTTGGCAGTGCTAGGTTAACGGTTGGACTTGACGGTCTTAAAGGTCTCTTTCAACCATAAAGATTCTATGATTCTATAATGATTGGGTTGGGATGGGGCCATCCCACATGGACATAACCTGAAACTAGTTGATGGAAAGAAACAAGCCAGCCGCCAGAGCTGTGAAATGAATATTCTGAATTTGGTCTTTGCAAGGGACCTGGGCAGGAAGACATGCAGAAAGGGGTACTATAGATGGACTTTCTAAAGCTGTAGCTCATGGGTTTCTGTGGAAGACGCGAAAGGTACAGAGCATGTGAACTCGAATTTGTACTTCACTTCTGGCTTGACTTTATTTTTTGAAAGCATTCTAGTGAACACTTGCCCTGTGCCATGCTAACTGCTTCAGACCGGTATAGACATTCCTGCAGAAGTACAGATTTCATTCCAATACCTGCACAGAACTCTGAGTTTCCTAAATTCTTCTTGCAACAACTTGCACTAAGTTAATAAAGCTTCAATTTTGTAGAATTACAAGACCATATGTTCTGACTGCTCAAAACCCATTTTTCTAAAAGGAAACACATAAGAGAGAACTCTGACATTAAGGAAAATGCAAACAGTAGTCTGCCACCTCCTTAGTTTTGTGAGGCATCAAAAAGCCAACAAAATTTGTAACAGTAGAGGCAACTATTTCTCATTTTGAGGCTCAGCTTAAGCTAGTTTATTTACTTTACTCTCTCCAGTTCCAGAGTAGCAATATATTAACAGCTTGTAAATCAATGTCAGACACACTATGTGATAGATCCTATATGAAATGTTTATAGTACTATGTGATACTGAGTGAGATGCACTCTCAAAAACTACCTCTGGTATTTCATAGACTCATATTCTCAGCAGCTCTCATGAGACCTACTCCCCAGCCTTCATAGCTGAAAATTAGATGCTAGGAGGGATGGCAGAACTGAAGGGGAAGGTGTTTAAGCAGTAGCCAGTTCACTAGATGATTCATGGCATAGTATTATGGTAGCTCTTGGGAGCCCTGATCACCCATGTCTCCCTGTAGAGATGCTTTTAAACAGAAAAGACAAATGGTGTTTATAAGGCCAAGCTTATTAAATAGTGCCTGGATCCAGACATCTATTTCAGACGAAGGGCTAAATCCCAACACTCAAAAAAAAAACCCTTCAGTTTTAAATTTTGCTATTAAAATTCTGACTGTGTAAGACATGAGATGAAGAGATCTGGTCTAAGGATCTACTATCCAAACAGACAGAATACACTTGCATTATGAAGAAGACTCAGTTACCAGGTATGGTATTGAAAGTAAAAAAAACACAGTAGTTTTAAGATAAGATATTACTTCTCTTCCATGCTTCCACTTAGTCACCTACCAGCACATAGAAATGCCGACATCCATGATCACAGCATTTCCTGGTTTCAGTCAGTTCTCAGCGCAGACCTTGCTTGAACATCATTTGTTCATGTTTCATCCCAGCCTTCAACTTGGCCACAGATTTGCCTCTTTCTTTGCAACCTCCTTGAGTAGGAAGTGCTGACATTCCCCATGAACTTTGCAAACAGTGCTGAGAGCAGTCTTAATAGCCCAGGATCTCATGTAGTTTTCAAGAGCTCCTGCCTGTACCAGGTCTGAATTTGTGCCAATGTCTGATTGCACTAGAAGTAACATTAAAGGAAACCCCGAGGCTAGTCGGCTGTCTTACAATTGTATTAGCCTCACTGTCTTTGTCAGGCTTGTTCTCTCTGGAATTGCATATCCACTTAAGGTTATGAATTTGCTTTATCTTCAAGATTTAGGTGAGTTTCAATCCTTGTGGAAGCAAAAAAACAATAGCATGGAGCAGAAGGCGGCTCAGGGAAGATATTTACCACACACAGCTTTGTCAGGGCACTTCAGTCCTGATTTGCAGGCCTTTGCAATACACATTTCTTGTGTGAGGACTACTAAATTAGTTCTGATTTACATCATTGTGTGGAGCATGAAAAAATAATGGTCTGAGCCAACAAAACAAACACATATTTGAACGGAGGTGTCAGGAGGCACAGATGTATTGCGCCACCTGCACTACTTGTGGGATGCTCCTTACAGTCAATTCTACAGCACATTCACTTTGAGCTAACTTGCATGGTGTTAAATTACAAATTTATTGATTTTTCACAGCATTAATTTCATGGTGATGCTTTAAACTGCTTAAGGCTCGATCCGGAATAGCGCTGAACTCAGGACAAGAAAAGAATGGAGGCATTTTTTATGAATCAAAAGAGGTCACCATGAGATACCATGTAAGCTGCTTCTGTTCAGTACAGCATACCTCAGGCTGCATTTTTCCATGGGTCCCATGGAAGCAGCTGCACCAGAACTGGAGAACTGTCTTTTACAGCAGATTTCAGTATGCTGTTTATTGTAAACCTGGAACTTACTTTAACGTTGTTTCCAATTGACATTCACAAGTATAACTGTGAAGACACTTTAGATATTATTAATGTCCTCAGATCACTTGGCGAAGAGTCATGAAGTTTCCCAGTTGCAAGTTCACAATAAACAGTCTGCACCTGATTTCTAGATAATACTGAAATACTGTATTCAGCTACAATGTAGTTCATATGGATGTTCCACTTTGCTGTGATAGACCTAAGTCTTGCATTCTTCAAATCAGTGGGAGTTTTGCTTGAGGAAAAAATGAAAGATTAGGTCCATAGAAAACACAAAGTCAGTAATTTGGCAGCCTGATTTTATAATAATCTTTGTCTAATGATTATTTAATATTGTACTAGGCTACTAAAAAGAATATTCTACAAAGTGTTGGAGCTTCCTTTTCAAAGCTTGTGTAAAATGTGATTTGTAATTAGTAGCTTTAGATATGTAATGTGTGTGTGAGAATATTAGTATTCCATAAAAGCTGCTGTCAGTATAAGTTATGTGGAGAAGCACAAAATAATATGAATACTTCATAGCTAAAACACTTTGTTTAAAATAGATTTGCTAGATTTTGTAGAAGCTCCACCTTAGAAATTAAAATTTTTCTTTTCCTTTAAATTCTGTTATAAATAAATGAGTTAGGAACTATGACTGTAAATGACCTGAGCACTAAGGGAATATATCAAACTTCACTTTTAAATACTTCAAAGCATTTCACTTTATTCATATATAGATACTGGAAATATTCACAGAGCTTGTTACTACAGCTCTGGAAATTACTCACCAGTCTAAATGTTCAAAAAATATTATTATATTTACAGTAGGTGTCAATTCAGTAAATTCCACTGACTACTGACACCACTAACTCTAACTGAACTTAGAATACGGCCAGTTCCTTAAAAAGATCTGGTGCAACCAGTACTCGTGCACTGTGAATGACAAGGATAACACATTTTTTTTGATAGTTTTACCTTTGTTAAAAATAATAAAACAAAAGCGAGCTTTCCTGGCGTGTACAGTATGTCCAGGAGCAGCAGAGGGCACTCACACTCTATGGTAAGCAGCCGTAGCCGCTCTGCAGGGTGTTTGCATTTTCTGCAGCACTGTCAAGAGCTGTCAAGCTCTGTGCAAGCACAACTCTCCCCTCTGCTTCAAGAAAATTCCACAGAAATTTTATTCTATTTCCCTCTGAATTCTTGGTGTACTTGGGAAGAAAGCTAAAGAAAAAAAAAACACCACAAATTCTTTGCTCAGACCTAGGAAACCTTCACACACACATCCTAAGGTTTTTGGAGCCAAATCCTGTGGGTCTTAATTGCGCAGCAAAAGGTACCAATTCTTGAAGAACTCCACAACAGACAGAGGGAGCAGGATTTGGCCATCAGGCATCAGAGAAACAAGGAACCAAAAATGTTTGCCTAAAGCTGAGGCAAGATTTTTTTTAAGCCAGCAATAACATCAGCATCGGTCGATACATGATCCGGACATGCTGCTACTAAAATTGTTAATATTAAAAGAATATCTAAATGAATGTGTCTTGTGGTCCCTAATGTTGTGCAATGGCTTGATTTCTCCCTTCACAAAGGATTTTTCTCAGCATATTCCCTTTCTGACCTAGATAAAATAATTTCTTATTCTTCATCTACTTCTGTAAGGTAATGGTATGGTGAAGAATGTGATGTGTGCGCTACAGATGGCACTGAAAGAATCCAAGAATCTAAAAATACAGTAAGTTTTACAGGAGAGGTTTCGTAAGGTGGCTGTCTCCTCCTTGACATCACTATTCAGCTGGCTATTGGAATGGGACTAATTTAATTAAGAGAACAGCTCAGATAAAACATTTTTGTCAGATTCTCCAAGTCCTATTCACCTTGCTTGAGAACTCAAGCAAGTCTTCTCTTAAGCAGTCCAGTAATACACCTCCTGTCATGCCAGCTTTGCTGAGCATAGCAACAATAGGAGCAACTGGCACAAAGAAAACTACTGAAGTTAATGTAAAGATTATCATATTAGTTTTCCAATGGTGACCCAACGGTCAAGGCAATTGCTGGCAAGAAATTGTTCACCGCAGTCTTGATCTTTCACTCCTCAAAAGCTCCAGGTGAGTTTTGTTGGCAGTATTTGGTCCTGAAACCCTCACAGCTTGCCACTGGCTCATTTCAGCTCTCTGCTTTCCAAAGCATTTGAAGAAAAAGCATCTATTTCTAAGCAATAAACATCAATCGTGGGTTTGGGGGTTTTTTGCAGTGATCACTGATACTGAGGTTTTTTTGTGACAAACATAAGCAGAATGGTGAGACCATAATACAGTCAAAATACAAACCAGGTTGTTAATTTGGCTACGCTCCAATCTCTCCTAGCATGAAACTTGATTTCCTAATAATGAATTTCTGTATCTGGTTTCAGTAAGTAATCAAATACCACAAATCCACTTCGCATTTTTAAAAGAATAGTGTATTTCTAAGGAAAGAGAAAAAGCTGGAGAAGATGGTTTTGTGGCTAAACAATACAGTTCTTCAGATCCCAAACAGAACCACTATATTCAGTAAATGCTGGGGATGTAGGTAACAGGGAAAGACAGAGGAAGAAAGAGAGCCAAGAAGAAGAGGGTTAATATAAGTTTTCCAATATAACATTCTCAAAATAAACACATAAACAATGAAAAAATGCTTCTATCTGACCAAGGAAGAAGAGTGTTAGAAGGATGTATTGCAATCCCTGCAGCATTTCAAACTTTACTTCAAATCTAGGTCTCTTTCCACTTACCATGTTCATTGCTTGCAGCAAAAATGGGTTCTTTTAAAGAGCATGTCCCTTTATCATCATAGAACCAGCAGTTTCAGATTTCATACTTGTGATCTCAATAGCTTGCAGGAATTTATATTCAGAACACAACTTTGGTGTATAAAACTGGGGAAAAATGTCAGAGAATGTATTTGTGTATGGCCCAGCAATCAGTGAGAGGGGACTGGTGCATTTTAGCTGTCCCAACACTGTTTCTCAGACTTTAGGAAAAAAAGGAAGACTCAAAAAAAAAAAAAAA
>VYXH01011810.1:90512-108967 GCA_013397275.1 Burhinus bistriatus | reverse complement strand
CCGCCCAACCCTGTTTTTAAGATTTTAAAAAAAAAAAAAAAAAAAAAAAAAAAAAAAAAAAAAAAAAAATTCTTTGTATACTGTTTGAAAAGTGGCAAGGATGTTTCACCATTAACTGGTGTTTACTGTTTTATTATTGAGTGACTGTTTCCTAAGGAAATGTGCTATCTGCAGTCTTTCAGATTCACCTGTTAAAGCCTTCAGTGAAAAAATCACTGCTTTAGTATGTTTAAGTGTGTGTATGTACAAACACTTGCACTACTCATTTACCCTGGTTAACACTCCTAATTATATTTTCACCTGAGATTTGGATTTCCTTGGTTTTGTAACTTACAAGGTAGTCTGCCAGTCTTCCTCAGGGATGAATTTTCATGCAGTCATGTATACAGAGGGTTAGTGACACACTAAAATACGCACCATGTTCTTAGTACTTTGCAGGATTAAGCTCAGAATGTTTTTCACATTCAAGACTCTTTAATTTTGATGCCACCTTTTGCCTTCTTTTCAGTACAACGTGATTCAAAAAGAGACACATGATGGAGTGTTCAACCTTAGTGTTTCTTTTCTAGTGGTTCAGAAAGAGCACAATGTCAGCTTGTAGCAAGTCATCTTCACATCCCCTAAGCAGGTCCAAAAATTTCTCCAGCACATTAGCAAATGCACATTAACAGAAACAAATATGAACCTAGATTTACATTATTTATTTATTTATTTATTTTCCTAGTCAGGCTGGTAGCCAATCTAGTATAAAAATCTCTGGGAAAAATGCACAATTGTGACCAAAGGCAGACGTTGGGCACACAATACCCCTGAACCCACAACGTAATCTTAAAGAGGAGCCCCAGGTCTGCAATCCTGACAGCCAGAAGAGATGCTTCGAGCCACAGAGAGATACAGGAAAGCAATGAGAACTCCTTCAACGAAAATACTTCCACCCACATGAATCCCACTCTTGGATATTTCTTACTGGTATGTTGACTTTTTCCAAGATGGCACGGGAGCTAACTTAACTTGAATTTCCTGGCTTTTGCAAGATTATAGGCATTATTTACTCTTTCTTTTTTTACCTACCACATTTTTAATTAAATTAAATTCCCCATGCATGGTTAGCTATAAAGTGCATATTACTTACCTGCATCTTCAGATCTTTTACAGTCCCGTGGGTAAATCCATAATTAGTGGGTTTTGTAAAATGCATATTATTTACTTGATAGGCCAAAATGGCTCTAGAAGAACTGTCCTCGTGTCTTGGTTAAGTGCATAATTAGGCAGGTTTTTAAAACCCGTATTATGTTCCCCACATTGAAGCCAGTGCACTCCATTTGTTAAAGATACTTTTTTTTTTTTTAAAAAAAATGGATTATTTACTCAATTGGCCAAGACAGCATGTAATTATGTATTTAGGATGTGTGCAATGCATAATAAAAAACACTTACGAAAATGTATGGAAAAAATTACTTTGCACTATTAGGGCTTTTTTATGCCATCATGTCCTCACCATTTCCACCATTTCCTCTCCAAATACCAAGTATGTTCAGAGAAACAACTATTTCATGAAAAAAGTGTTCAACCAAGCACTACGTAATGGGATACTTACACCTTTACCTAAACTTTCAGGCTCATTTCATATATAAAGGGAATATTTGTCCTCTTTTCCAAGGACAATGCTATTTAATAACATTAGAGTAAAACTTTATTTTAGACTCCTGCTTCCTTAGTCCTTTGGGACAGATTCTCACTAGCATAAATGCATGTTGTTCCACTGAAGAAGCTAGTGGCACGTTAATCAGCAAAGCAGAGAGTCTGAATCACTATATCCTAGAAATCATGCACTACTACGTTCCAGTGGATATTTCAAAGCATAGGTTAGGAGATTGACAAGTGCCTGTGAGTATGTTCATATCATTAAATGGAGACATTTCAGGGTGACCATTTCCATGAAAAAAACCCTGCAGAAAGCCAATGTATCATTTTCATGCAACTCTGAGGTCTTACGAGGGGCTACAGGTTGCACACAGGCTTTGAGGACTCTGAACGAGGATGCGTGTCACACAATTTCATTAGTGACAGACCAAAAGCATGAAGTAGTAATTCACACAACATTAATTCCAGACAAGTGCCCAAATGCCATTCACCCCCACTGAGTCTATTAAACATCTGGACACATACTTGTACATTGCTACATATTATGGACCAGATTCATATAGGTACTGAACCACCAGTTCCTATCGATTTTACTAAATGAGATACCCAGGTAACTGAAGAGCCATGCCCTTGTGTGTTTGGACTCTCATTCTACCAATAGAGCCTTTATGAAGCTGAAGTTATTGGACATCAGGTTATCAGCAGCATGATGAAATCTGGTGAGGATTTGAAACTATCAACAAAGGTTTAATGTTAAACAATCAGAGCCAAGTTCAACCTTCCTGATCTTATATCATGCTTAGTGCTGCTAAACTGAATGAGAATGGTGTGATATTTAGTAACTTGTGATGTGACAGCTGTTCAGAAAGAGTGGTTCACATTAGCTTCTTCTGGAGTAGAAAGGGCATCCTCCTAAGTATCTGGTGTTCATTTACTGGGGGCAGTTAAATATAAATTCGTCACCCCTTTCCTCCCATTCACTCTCATCTCTCAGCCTTTCCCCACAGCACTAATATTCCACCCATTCCAGAGAACGCACCAAGACATATCTGTAGCTCCTCTGTCCCATGTTCAGGTGGAGAGTGAGACAGACGCTATGATGCTATGCCTTGAGGGGTGGGTACCTCCTCCAAATCACAGCTCACAACTAAAAGCAACCAAAACAACAATATGCTGGTCACATGGCCCATGTCAGGCAAGAAAGCACCAGCTCCCCTCAAAACATTTGAGTTCACTCCTTCCCCTGAGCACTGCACCAAGGCCAAGCTACACACCAAAAGCACGATGTATTGCATAAGGAACTTGCCGTAAGTAGAATATGACTCCTTTCTGGAATCTGCTCAGGTTACGGGCATACAATCAAATGCAATCAAGGCACAGCAGCTAAACTCGTTAGCACCTGTCAGCTGAGCCTCTAAACCTACCTCTGGAAGAGCCTTTATGTTCCACCCAGAAGCGTATTATGGAAAGGGCCATGCAGTGAAAGATGCTGCCTTCATCCCTGGCTTGTTTGGCTGTTCACCACCCCTCCGCTGCAAGTTGCCACCTTCACATTTCAGCTGGCACATCCAAATCTGTGTGTGCTCTCATTTGTTTAACTAAAAAAAAAGAGGAAAAAAAGATCAGACGGCTTAGTTAAAACAGATCTCAAAACTAAGATGACTGTTCTAGCTCTGAAGTGCAGAAGGACTGATTCAATGTTCTTTTCTCTTCAGACAGCTGGTTAAGCTGGTTAGGGTGATAACTTCTAGGATATCAGTAGTAACAAATAATTGGAAGGAAATTAAGCTGCTTTTGCAGCACTCATCTGGAATAGCTCCAGCCCACCCTGACTGTAAAGGAAAACACGCTACCTTAAATCCCAGTGGAAAGGGTCTCAATTTCAGTCAGTATTCTCAATAAATATGAAAAAGAACATGCAAGGCAAAACCAGACAGGTTCCTTAAACAAAGGCTATGATTAATTTTAAACCATGTTGTCCAATCATATTGATCATTATAGCCACTTACATTTACTATAAATCTACTAGAGTTTTCCTGTTTTGTTTCTTTACTTCAATACAAAAACAAGAACTCTCTCCCACAGTCAGCTAGGTATTTCCTGAAATAACACATGAGTGGTGGCTATTTTACCCAGCAGGTTCCTTTATCACCACGGAGCAGGAAAGTTGACAGGCTTTGTGTCTGAAATGTAATTAGCTTGTGAGAGTACAGTCATAATGAAAGTAAAATTTACATTATTGCAGGCATGTGATTGTTTGCTCTTTCAAACAGGAGTAAAAAGTGAATTCCAAAGCATGTATTTGGGGGGCTTATTCAAACAATATCCTCAGACTTCCTGTGCATCTGTTGAGGGGAAGAGAGGCAACTGGAGGTTTACATCAGGTTTCTGTGTGCAAGTTTTAAGACCTCAAAAGAAGAAACGACTGATGAAAAATTACTAACCATTGGGCCTGAGTCCCATTTCAGTCCAATTCAGGATTCACCCAGATTAACAGAGGAGAAGTTCTCCCTTAGAAGCAGATGTAGAGGTTTATAAACCCCTTCAAAGCACAAAAAGTAGCTACCCTTCTTCATTAAAAACCAAAAGGTTTCATTTTCTAAGCTAAATTCTCTCAGCAAATACATTTGTAGAGCAAACCTCAAATACAGTGAAATGCAACACACTTTGACCCTTTTCTATTCATTTCTGAAAGGCTGAAACACAAGAAAACAGAGTGTTTAGGACACAATTAGGCCATGATCTCCTGTTGGTCCAGTGGGGAAAAAAAAAAAAAAAGGCAGTTTGTTCCAGGGAACTGTAGTTTGCTCTGTAAACACAGCCCCATGTGACAGACACAACACTTAACAGTCCGTGTTGGGGCATGATACCTATTAACAGCAGTCAAGTCCTGCCTCTCAGATCCCTGGGATCTTTCTTTTCTAGGTGCTTTTGAACTTGCTGGCCCCTACAAAATTTCCAGGAAACAAATAGCCTTTTCTCAAACCAAGTGTTTTGTAATGAGTTTCTCCACCTATTGATAGCATCTTTCCAGGAAAAGGAGGGAAAGTAGAAATTCTCCTTCATTCTAATAACCTTTTAGCAGGAATAAAATACTATACTTTAACAAAAGCAGTTTTAGGAACTGCATGGAGATATACGGAATCATATGGTGGAAAGAGACCGTGAGACATAAAGGTCATTTTCCCTTTGAAAGCAAATTACACCCTTTCTACCAGATGTTTGAATACCCAGTTCCAAGCAGGACACAGTAAAAAAGACTCCAACAACCTACTCCAGTGATGCTATAACCTCCCTGACCAGGAAGGTTTTTTTAAAATCCAGCCTGAATTGTGCTAGTTTCAGTTCAGTCCCATGGCTTTGCCCACCACAGACAGGGAGAGCAGAATTTTACATATATGAAAAGAACAATTACTCCCTTCCAGACATCAGCACCTCTGGCTCAGTAATGCATTTCTTTTAATCTTTGTGGGACACATTTTATGGGGTCCTGATTATCCTCCTTGTTCTCCTCTAAACTGTGTCCAACTGATCCAAATCTTTCCCGAATTACATTGCCTCAAATAGGATGAAAGGCTCCAACTGGGACCTTATGAGAAATGAGAAATCAATGCAACTTCTGGCAAATGTTCCCCAAGAGCTGTTACCCAGGCACTAAAACTAAAGAGGGATATAAACAAGGTTCTTTCTACAAAATACTGCATTAAACAAGTTGCTGTGTTGTCCCAAAAACCAACAGTGGACTGAACAGTGGTCCTTACTAGAGTGACACAGGCAGCACTGACACGACTCCCATCACGTTCTCGTGTTCCCCGCTGCCCATTTCCTACCACCAGCAGCAGTATAACCAGTGCAAAGGGAAGAGGAATGCACCTTTTCATTTCTGCGTATCTAGGTGTCCTGCCCTTGTCCAGTAGGAAGTGGGTCAAAGCATCAAAATTTATTTTGATGCAAGAGAGGTCTAAGTTAAGCAGGAGCAAATCTGTCTTTAATAGTGCTTTGGTGCAGCAAATAAACAAACAGCAAAAAAACTTGTTACAGAAAAATCAGCAACAAATTTAGGAAAAGTTAATAACTACAATTTAGCCAAGAAGATACAAATACTGTATGTGCATCCCTGTTCTTTGCATTCACACTGATTTTATTTTAATATCATGTTAGCTGCTGGGAATGACATTATCTTTGGGCCAGTTGGTTTTGAACAGAAAAAGCAATCAAGGTGACGAAGAGAGAGTACATTTTCTTTCCCTCTCCCTTTGCAGAAAAGATTAGGAATAATTTCAAATTTGGTTGAAAAGTCTGAATATTTTACTGGTTCTGGCCATTGCCAATTTTGCCAATGCACCTCTCCCCATCTCCTTGCCATGCACAGGGATTACGACTATAGGAGCTATACGTCTGCTGCAACCATTAACTGTGAGAAGATTATGGCTGTGTTTTGAAGTTCATCAGTGACCTTTACACCACCCTTTTTAGGCTATTTTTTCAGGCTATCTGCAGATTCAGGCAGGTGCTTTTGCCATCGTTCACATGCCGCTCATAGACAAAGAGCCTCTTATTTGAAAAGTTTTCATTGTGATCACAGAGATGGCGAGTAAGTACTGATATACAGATGTGTGAGACATACTGGATTCTGGGGGTGTTCACGAGCTGCACTATAGAGAAGCCAGCACAGATCCAAAAAGACACGAATTTCCAGACAACAGACTAGATAATCCAAAAGACATGCTGGTAGTAATAACACCAGTGAAAGGTGTTTTACTGCTAAACAGTGAAATCAGTGCATGTTCTGCTGAAAAGTACAGTGAATTAGCATCAAGCTGTAATATAATGTAGCAAACTGTGATCACTCACAGTTAACATCACAGGACCATCCCTTATTTCTGACAGAACAATGTCTGTTTTGCAGATGAAATGTTGCTCTCCTGATCCACAAGCACTGCTTAAGCCTCTGGGTACAACTCATGTTGAATGTACACTCAACAATTACAGATAACTGGTAACCAAAAGATACTTCAGTGTGTAGAAATCAAATGCAGCGGTCAACATATTAGAGTTTGATATTTTTTGTTGTCGCCCTATCCAGTTAATTTAGAACTGTTCCTTAATGAGTGGACTTACAAACTGGTATTATTATATCCTTTGAAGTAAAAGTAGGTCTCAATCTGCCTATTTTATTTTTATTTTTCCCTTTTCCTTAAATCAGCAAATCCACTATATAGCCTCTTGCTGATTTTAAGAGGCATATGGTTCTTAATCCAGCGGTGTATGAATTATGGCAGTAAATGGCTTTGAAAGTGCCTCGAAAGCAAAAATATGGAAATTTCCCCCCAAGAGACTAGGATGAGCAGTCATTATTTTTGCGATTGCAGAGAACACTGCCCAAGTGTTCCAAGACTGTGTGTGTATAATTGTTTGTCTCTTTCTCGCTTTGAAGTACTTTTTTTTTTTAAACTGTAAAACCTCAGACACACTCAAGGACAGCTTCCACAGTTTGGTCAAGAACACTAGCATATCTACATATTCACTAAGTCATAAATCTTCTACACTTTGGCTATGCATATATGACACATGACCCTTATTTCTCCCTTGTGGTTGCACTCTGAGAGACAATAGAGGTCCACTAAAGCACACAGCTTCCCTCTTAGGTAATATTTCATATGTATCTCTTTACAGCTACCAACACATCAAGGTATCTGAGCTGCAGTCTGGGAGGGGAGTTTAACCATAATTGTCTTAAATTGTCTAATTTGGATAAAATGAGCAAGAAAATTCCCTTAGCTATTTGTTAGTATAATAATGTCATCTATATGTTTCTTGCCTTGCAGTATTCTGTTTTGTAAAGGGGAATGAACTATACTCTGAATCCTTAGGATATTTGGTTCGATCTGTCTGTCAGACATTAATTAGTTTCATAGCAATCTCTCACTGCTGTCTTGTGGAAAGACAGCAAGACTGAAAAATAAGCCAGGATGACAAAGGGAGTGCTTGACTTGCTTCTGACCAAAGACATCTGTCATTAAGAAAAGGTTCAGAACTCAGATCTGAAGCTCCTTTGCCTGCCTTGTGGGAGTACAGATGACTGGATTAAAACATTAACATGTTATTATACACAAAATCATCTTTTCAAAGAATGGTCTATTTGCTCATTTATTTCTATGTACATAAACAACTGTAGAGAGAGAGATTTTCAGAGCAGAGCACTGAAACTCAACCATGCGACTCTCACTAATGACAGTGGCTGTTAGGCAGCCAAAACGCCAAACGAGGTTTCCAAATTAACCTTAAAATAACATTATGGAGGCCTCAGTAGCAGCTCTGCAGTTAAATCCATATTAAAATTTGCACTTGGAGCATTGCTAATGTCCCAGGATTTCCTACTCAAATTACTCTGCATCATCTCCCTATTTTACACACTGAGGTCTAATTCTCTGCTTCGTAACAGCTTTTTTTAACACTTGTACAAAGCGTATTTGCAGCACCAGCAGAAAAGTGCTACAACAGGGCACAGTCATGTCCTAACTCTCCAGAAGACAAGGTAATTTGTTCACATATCTTTAAATATATTAACTTTCACTCAAAAAGAAATTTTAACCTGTCCTATTAAAAGACATAGAGCTCAGACCCCCATCTTGTATTGGCTAATACTAGTACAAAATCACATGCCCTAAGTCACATAGACACATTTTTGTAGATATTTTAAAGATGGGCCTTTTGATATATGTTTTTGAAATAAATTAATCTCTCTTTAATTGTTACTTTTACTTACATTGTTACTATCTCTCTCCCACTCACCACCTCCACCACAAACCTTCTGTCCCCAATGGCTTGTGGCTGTCCATGTGGGTGACCCACCAAAACTATCCATATCCTTGCCTCCCAATGCCTCAGTTGCCCTGGCACTCCACACCTGTGGGAAGCTCAACTTCCACCTATGCCACATGCTGCTATGCCATTTCTTCAATCTCTTGGTGATCCCTTCCTTCTGTATCTTACCCCTCAATAGGTTCCTGAACCTCTGAAAATAAAGCAAATTTATTTAGATTGCTGAATATAGACACTGGAGTTTTAAAATACTGATTGACAGGTTGTGCCTTTACATGAAAAATTTATATCAGGCTTACATTACAGCACTAGTTTGCAGAAGTAGGCATGACGATAAATTCCTGGTTTATTTGAAAAATAAAAAAAAAAGGGGGTAGAAGGAGTGGGACTAAACTAATCACGTCTTCTCTGAGGCATTTCATCCCCAGAGTATTTTAAAGAATAAGTGGCAAGATCAGGGCTTTCTCAATCTGCTGCAGGAAAAAAGTGAAATGACCTGGCAGTACACAGCCTGAAATACATCCTTCCAAAGAGGGACTCAGCCGGGAACAGGTCTATCACCTTATTCCCCCTCCGAAAAAAGAAACAGGAGAAAAATTTGTTTCTCAAAACATGGGAGCGGAGACAAGATCATTGATTCTTTCCTTTTGCTTAGAACAATTCAAGAATGGGTTGTGTAGAGATCTAAGGTTGTTTGGAGTCAGGGCTCGCAGCTACCGAAGGGAACGGGCAGTTATGTGAGCGTTGGAGAGTAGTGCCGTTCAGCTGTAGGGACCTCACCTGCTGTCCATCAACATGCCGATGCCCAGAGGAAGACTAATCAACAGCCCATCAGCCTTATGAAACAACTGATGAATTCACAGTTTTTTAATAGCTAACCAAATTCCAAACCTTTTTAAATTCAGCACATTACTGGTGCCTACCCACTGAGAAAATAGAAATGAAAGTGACACCAAACCAAATTTTCCATCTACTATCTTGTTTTAGCAACTGCTGCTAAAACCACAATAGGCTAACCAACACACTTACCAGCAAACTACTAGATAAATCAGTAAATGATTTGTAAGGTAGACATAGTTTGCCAGTACACCTTATTCCAGGCGTCCAGACTGAAATACACTGTCCCAGCAGAGATGCAAATCTTGACACTAAAACAGCCAAATCTGAAACATCATAGTGAAAAGACTTGGGCATTTGTGCTGTCAGATCCAGAGCAGAAAAAAACTCTGTCCTAACCAGATGAAATATTGCACAGAAGTGGACAAAAGCAACAAGATCCTTCAAGGTGAATGGTTTAGTTAGAAGACCTTCCTCATGTCTCACCGAAGAGATCTGAAAAATATCTATGAGTTTTGAAGTGCTCATTAAAGGTTGCTTGCTATCCTACAAATTCCTTGTATAAGCATCCCTCATTCTCCAACATAATCCTGCAATGAATCCCCTAAGCCTTTCATTTTAACCTTAACTGCAGAATGATGGTAAAATCATTAAAAGTGAGACTTCACTAAAATATGAAGAACATGCCAGATTCCCTACTCACTTTTCATAGTATCTTATTCAGGTTCCAACAATTTCAATATTAATTCCTCTGACCTCTGATAGATACTAATAAGACATTTTAAGGCAGTTTGCAGTCACGCAGCCACACCACCAACTTCGAGTGCCTTGTGTGGTTTTTACACACACACACTTTAACTTATCATAAAACAGAGACCAATCAACTGGAGAAGAGCTTCCTTGTCAACAGAAGGAGACTAGCCCTTCCTTCAAAATATTTCAGATGCTTTGCCACCCTGAACCCTAATCTAAATCAGGTTTGGGGAGCAGGAGCATTGGGTGTTTTTAAGAACTCCTAGTTTCATTCTAGCTAAATATGCCATGGGAAAAAAAAAACAAAAAAACCTCTTTACTTGATTTACTTGAAAAAAAAAATCACGGACAACTGCAGTACAGCTACAATTTTTTAAAGAGAATGCTGAAAGAGAGGGTCCTAAATCCATATATTTCTGCTGAACCTAGCAGTCACACCAGCGAACCTCCTGGCCCAAAACACATCAGACCACATTTCAGAGGGCCACCTTCTGACACTGCCAACCTATGAAGTACAGTAGGAATACCAGAACTGTAGGAAAGGCAAGTTACATTACTCTTTCAAAATCTCTAGCAGATTGTTTCATGATCTGGGTGTAGATAGATTCAATTTCATCCAAACCAGTCCACACATTTTCTTAATAAGTACTTGTGTCAAAATGTTTCAGTTGTCAGAATATTCACCTCTGAGCCCGAGCATGTAAGTACAAGTCCACACATTAGTTTATCCATCAATATACTGTCTGTATTTTTGTCTATGCATTCCTAAAGTGCCCATCACCCTGATGCATAGGTGCCAGTTCAAATTCTCGCCCCATGTTAGTTTGACAGTGCTGTCATCAGTGAAGACAGAGCTGTACTGTGCTTCAACTAAAATACAAAACCATGGCTACATCTGTCCATCTCTGGTAGCTACTCAGGTGGAAGCTGGTGGCTCCACTTCAAAAGAAGTAGCAGGTATAATCCCGTGTTCAGGTCACTGCTCCCTTCTGCAATAAAACAGGTTATAAATCCCAAGCCTGGACAAAAATCTTCCTCATCTCAGATTGGCAGATGGCTCACATGGCGAGCTCACTATCAAGGTCTTAGGGAGACTGTTAAGTATGAGAGAAGCAACATATATAAACAAAATCTATTCTGTTCTTTATTCTACATAAATCCTAAGCAAGAAGCACACCTTCTTTATGGAAAAGCCTATCCTTGTGTTCAGACAGCACCTAGAAGAGATATAAAATAGCAGCTCCTATAGCACCAGCAGCATTTTAATGGCTGAATGCAGAATTAAAAAACAGGCTCTGCTTCCAGGTGCAGACAGATGTCTGATGTGAAGATATTGGCTGTTTCTTACCAAAAATGACAGGCATTTTTGGTAAGGCTTTTCTTAACAGATGGCAAAACTTGGGTCCTACTGATTGTAGCAGGATCTGAGGGCATTCAGCGCACAGTAGGATCAGGCCCAAAGCAGGGGTCTGAACACCAGGTTTCATCCACATTGTTAAGAAAAGGTATTGGTGTGAAAAGGATGTGCAGACACTAAGCATCAGATTCAGAAAAAAAGACCAACAAACCTTTACGGTATATTGTGATGTTTTCTTTTGTATACTGTATCAATGACTGTGTGGTATGCTCACTGAAAAACCAGCCCTTGGTAATTGTCAGGGAACTTCATTCTGAGTGCAGGCTCTACTGGAAATTAATTGCTTCAGTGCAATCTGAACCACATCATAAATGTCATGTAGAAGTTGCAGGGAGTGAGGAGGCAATGACAGCTCTATCCGCACTGTTTCATTTAAAGGTGGGTAAAACACACTGCGACAGAAGTGCTCTTCATCAATAATTTAGTCCGCAGTGTAAAGCCAAGCCTTGCCAAAGATGCCAGGGGAGCAGCTACCTCCCTGGTTTTAATGACACCAGCAGGGAGGGGTTGAGGGGCCAGCTCAAATCAACATTCATTGCACATCTGGGCATGTCGGCAGATGAAGATATCTAGGACTGAGCTGACAGGACAAAGGGTTGAAAAAAGAAGTGTAACCTAGAAAACCTTTACTTTGAATTCTTTGTATAAATTCAAGGGGGATGACAGTTCCTAAGGTCATCTTACATAATAAAACTACAGTGATCTACATAGAGAATTTTAACTCTTTCCAATACATAATCAAAGAAACCGCAAGTTAAGTTTATATTACTCACTTTATGAATGTAAAATGCAGAATCCTTAATTCTCTGAAAAGAACTATTTTAATGAGCAGAATGTTAACATTTATATGCCTGATTTCATCATAATAACCCTAATTATAGTACCATGGAAGCCCCACTGTACTGGAGGGTCACTGGAGTTCCTATTATAACCCTTATCTTAGGGGAGTTTAATATCTTTGCTGTTTTTCAGTGTATCAGCTGAAACTTGCCACGCAGGTTAGCACTGTTTTACCCCTCCTTAAAATTATTGTCTTATAGCAGTTTAGTTTGGTTCTTAAACAGCTTCTGCTTGACAAAAATAAGAGTTTTTACTGCTTTTATGACAGTCTCTACACAAAAGCCCATCTACTTGCTCTGAAGAAAATATGATGTTCAGGTGCAATGAGACTGATACATCATCATACCAAACTACCATATTCTCACCCTAGGAGGTTACAAAGCCTTGTAGTTACAACACGGTTGAAGCTACCCCAGTTTGCTGTATCACTGCAATTCTGGCAGAGCTTTTAGGCTGTAATCTTACATTCTAGGTTATACACTGGACACCTACGTTTTGGCTGAATGGGTCATGACTCATGTAATCTCTACATGGTAGGATGTACTACCAAAGTGGTGGAAAACAAATGGGGGCAGACGGCCTCGGTCTTAGTGATGCATTAATTACAGGTTATAAACGCCAAAGTGTTCAGCTGCCATCTACATCTGTAAAGCAAATTCCTTTTGTCCAGACACGAGCAGCATGAAAAAACAACCACTTCCACCTCCAATGTAGTCAGAGAACTTTTTCCATCAAATTTTGCCTCTGCAATAGTAATAATCCCCACCTCTGGCAAGTTAAAACTAAATTATCTAACATCACAGTACCTAAAGCTATAGCTGAAGGCTATTGAAAGGATATAATTGTTTTTTCCTTGTCCAATAAAACTACGTAATTAATTTGCTTCTTATTTTCTGCTAACAGACAGTTTTTGATGAAATGTTAGGTGTTTTCCATGATCTTCAAAAGCTCTAAGTAATCTAGACCACATCAGAGCTGTGCTTACAACAGAAGCTTCATCAGTGATAACTTCATTGAGGACTACTGCAGGTTTTACTCCCAATGGGGGTCATATGGGAAGGCAACAAACAAAGGAGTCGGGGGAATACAGTAGGTGGCATCTCTCCTAATTGCATCTGACATTCCACTTTCATTTTCCTAGCCATCAGAAGGTACAAAGTGAGTAATCCTGTTCTTAATAATAATGTTAAATTTCTAATGGCACCAGAAGAGCCCTCTGAAAGTACTGCAGAAGAGGTATAACATTTACATTCTGGAAAAGTTAAACTGTACACATAGATGGATCATTACTGACTCAGTTGATGATTTCCAAGAGGGGACCTGAACAAGAGTAGGTCATAACAATGATATTTGTTGTCTGTGAGTGGAAAAAAAAACCCATAATCCTTCCTACACCCGTCCTCAGAAAGGAAGATGCTTGTGCTTATTCCACTCTGGACTGGCCTCCTCTGGAGGTCTTAGCTTTTCATTAGGGAAGATACAGTGGTGCTAGATGCACTAGAAAATGCATCCCAAGATAAAAGTCTTCTAGACCATTGATGTATTTTTCTCTCCACATAGCATCATAAACACTGGCCCACTGCATGCTGCAAAACCAAATCCCGTATTGTCACAGCATGCCCTGTACCAAGCATCACCAAGAGGAACCCATCCCTCAACACTCTTGTTACTTGCTCCCCAACACCAGGAGAATAAATGATGCTATGTGGCTAGTGGTTCTTCTCAGTGTTACTGTTTATGCTGATGGATTTAAGAGGAAATATGATTATTATCTGAAAAACAGATCAGGAGTTTGGCTAGCTCTCTAAAAGCTTCCAAATTATGTTATGTTGTTCACTGTGAATGTGAGATTTACTAGAAAGGTCATTCAAAAACCTATTTCAGGGTTGTTTCTTCGCTTGGTACCTCACTTTTGGGAACAAGCCTGAATTTTAAAGCAATGGAAAACTGAAGCTGCATTTCTTTCCCTGCTGAATTGCAGAAAACCAGAAGCCCTAATTATTATAAACTCAGATAATAATAGAAGCCTGCACTACTAACATACACGCAAAGAGATTAAAATAAGGGTGTGCGTGTTCACTAGAAAAGGATAAGCATAAAGCCGTGTGTGGCAGGCTTTTCTTCCAAAGTGCCAGGCTAAGCAGAGCAATTTAACAAACACAGGGAACAGGACAACATCATTTCAAAAAAGAGCAAAAGAGTGATCCACACCATAAACACAGCTCTTAGGTGGGTTTTTAAGGACCAGCTCTCTTCCACTGTGCCCCACCATAAAGATTTACACCTTGTGCAAAGCAAGGCTATGAAACTGGGACGTAAGGGCAGTTGAGTCATCTAAGCAGGCATAAGTAACTTCTCAATAGGCAAAGCAGCAGAGGTTCAGGACCTCTTAACTGCAGCAGTCAAGTGCATTAACTTGTTTAATTTTAAACGGCTATTGCCAGACTCCCAGCTGGTGCAGCCTGGCACAGCTCCATGGTTTTCAGTAGAGCTACTACAACTGACACTAGCTGGGGATCTGGCCCAGTTTCTCAATTTGTCAAAAAGATGGCAATTCTTAGGGCTCACTCCTGTCCTATGCAAATTGTCGTAACAACGCAGGCTTCAAAAGTTACAGAGTTGCAACAATTCACACCAGAAAGACTTCTGCATCTTTACTCTCCTTGTTATGTCCACTGCAGGATTCCTCCAGAAGTAACATCACTACGTACCCCAGTTGTCAAACCCTGTAATGAGACACCTTCTCTTGGGCCAAAAAACCAATTGGGCTGAATTAGAAATTCTAACTTTAGAAAAAGTAAATTTCTCCAATGCACCGTGCAAAAAAAAAAAAACCTGCAAAAGCAAAACAAAAAGTCTAGAGGACAAGACATCAGAAAGGGCTAGAGAGTTGGGAATATCTACAGTTTTCACACGCAAACCACTTCAGCTCTGCTCCTGTCTCCTCCACCTATGAAATGGGTCTAGGGAACACTTACCTCCTAGAAGTACTGAAAGCACCAAGCAGCACTCCGAATGCACCATCTTTTTATTAATGCAATTTTGAAGGGTCAAAGAATAGTAAATATCTAAAAAAATAGACCAGACCAGTAAAAGTGACACTGCAAGCAGTTAAAGCACTGGAAACAGTTAATTTATATAGCATGAAAATCAGCAATTTTATGAAGAAATTACTGTGAAATAGCAGAAATACATAATAGCAGTACTTCTAACAAAAAAAAGAAAAGAAAAAAAAAAAATCAAAGTCTGAATCCACCCACCCACCCAAATGCCCATCATGCAGCCCAATAGGCTTAATCTGCCATAAAGCCAAATACTTCCCAGAGGATGTGATCGTTAGTTTGAACATTAATTTTCCTTCCCCTTTTCTTGTGTATCCATTAAGTGGAATAACAAGAAATGTTCATGGCCATAAGGTGTGTTTGATGGCAAGGAGTAAAAGAAAATGTGCAATTAAAAGATGTAAATGATAAACTGCATAACTTCTCAGCTGGCTTGACCAATATGTGGGACTTCTGGGACATGGATGTTTTGTTCTCCCATGTTGAGGTCAGTGAACTGCAGAGACCCAAGGATGGAAAAAGTTGGAAGGGAAGAGAGAAATTATTAATGCTCCATCTTTTTCGTTTTCACTTAGATTTGCAAAATATGTTTCTTGAATGAGTTTGAAGCTCAACATATAAAAAGCTGACTATTTATATATTTGATTCTTTAAAAGCAATTAGGAATACAAAGCAGATGGTACAGCATTGTAGATTTCCCTTTTCATATTGCTTAAACACTAGAGATCAATAAGTCTAATATAAACAGATGATTTCCATAGCAGGGTTTATAATTAGCTGGCACCGAATGTGTCCAAACTCTAAAATAATTAGCAGAAGCATGTGGCACACCATTAAAACCTTGTGGCTTGTCTGCATTTACATTTATAATTATTAAAGTTAATTATGATGCTTGTGGTGTGGTTCCAAGCTCCTTTACAACTTAGATTAAGTATTTTTTCAGTCCTACTTTTTCTTTCAGCCCACCAAATGCCAGCACTTTCAACAAACTTCATTTCATCAAAAAGAAAAAAATGGGGGTTATTTTTATAGGAATGACCTGAATATTTTCTTAACTAACAGTTTTATTTTTCTAAAGGGCCACAACACCGAGTAACTCATCATTTTGGAAAAAAAGAAAAACAAAAAAAATCCTGATTAGAGGTAATAATTTTAAAGCTGTCTAAGAAAACCATTATACTTAAGCCTGATGTACTGTTTTAAGAAAAATTCAAACAAAGATAAACCATTTAGTTAAGCAGAACATCTCGATGACATTCAAGACCTTACACCAAAGTAAATCTTATTTTTATGTGCTCTGATACTGGACAAATCACAGTGAAAAAGGCAGCACGACTGGGTACAAACATCATATATTGGGCAAGGACTTTCAAAGGTCTGGCTGGGGTTTGCATGTCTCTTCCCTCAACCTGAGCTACGGAAAGTTGCAGTCAGTATATCTGGTCACTTAAGAAAGTTATTTTCATAAACTTTCATCATTAAGACATTCTGTGATACATCCAGAACCCCAAAGAAGTTGCACTGTTTGCATAATGTCTTTTTTCAATTATTCATTTATCTGAAATATTCTTTTCTTTAGCGTAAACAAAGCTGAATTCAACGCTGCCCTCCAAATGTCATTGAGTCAAACAGGATGGATGCCCTATGGAACAGTGACCCTCTGGAAGATGATGCTTCTGGAGTACAGACCCCATGATTCATGAACACCATCTTTTTACCCAGACACAAGAAGTACGCTACTGGGTAGGCAAGTCAAAATAAATTTAATTTACCAGTCTGCCTTCTGATGCAAATCATCTCATACTGTAAGATTACGAGAGCATAGCTCCTGAGCACAGCTTTGAAGAGAATAGCGACTCTTCTATCACGCATCAATTTGCTCGTATGAAATTCCCCATCATAATCTTTATTCTTCTGTTCTGCCAAATGTTTGACATAGTTCACCTGCCCAGCTGAGTGATTATATCATAGGCTTTCCTGCTGTAACATGTGGTATGAAATGTTCATTCTTGACATGGTTCAACTCTAAAGTTGCTGGGTGAGAACTTAAATTTTTCCAGCCAGTTTTCCCCTGAAAACTGTCCAGTGAAAGGCATACCTTCTCTACTCAAGTTTAAGCACCATGGAAGAAGTCACACAGATAAAAGTTTATGTAGCAGAAAATGCCACAAGCACCAAATACCAGCAGTGGGATTCATTCTGACACACCATTCCCAGAGAGTGCAAAACCTAATCTTTTGGATACAAGTTACATGATTTTGATCGGCTGCTGGAGTTTATTCGATACACCAGGGAACCTGAGTACAGGGTGAGACTCTATACCTTGATAGTATAAGTTTAAGTTGTGGTTTTTTTCAATAAAAGGTAATAAAATATTTCACAGAAGTCAGAGAGAACTAAGGTTAGCTTTTACAGAAAGAGAGCCTTCCACCTCCCAGGTGCTAAGTATTTCATATGCACAAGTACTCCCATTTCTGAAATCATGAGGAACACCTGATTTCTACCATAGAGCAGCCTCCCCCCTTTCTTAATGCATTTCTGTTCATTATATAACATGTCCATCATGAACTTCTTGGCCCTCGTTCTTGTTTCCTCTGGCTCAGGCCAGACCTGGAGATGTCTGGAATGTGACAAGGCAGTATTAGCCTGCCAACTATATTCTGTTAGCAAATTTATTTTCTTCTCCTAGACTGATGATAAAAATGTCATGGTGTGATGCTTTAGCAGGCCCAAGAGCTGCCCACCTACAGCTGCAGGGCTTGAAGAGAGCTCAGAGCCAAGAACGCCATAAGGAGAGCAGACAGCAACTCCACCAACTTTGCTCCTTCTGCATTGCTTATTCTCCTGCTAAATGATGCAATGTGACCCCCTCAGGGATTCCAAGTCTGATCATGTTTTTCTCACTATTTTTTCTTTCCTACTTCCTCCTTCTCCTTGACTAAAGCAGCCCAAACTGCTGAATTTTTCATGAAAGAGATAATATCATTGTACATAAGATAATGGCATTCAAATACATCCATCTGCTTGTTAGCTCTGACTACATCGATTGTGTTTCTTCTGAAAGAATATTTACCAAA
>VYXH01011810.1:45311-82518 GCA_013397275.1 Burhinus bistriatus | reverse complement strand
AAAAAAAAAAGGAAAAAAGGTAAGCCTTGGTCTTGCCACATGACACGATCCAATCCCAGCAGGCACAGAAAAGCAGTCAAAGTCTTCAAGTGAAATCCTGGACCTGGTAAAGTCAATTTAAATAAAGCCAAGATTTCACCAAGTGACCTCTCTTTTTCTGATTTCAATCTCTATTGCTTCAAAATGAATTGGAAAGACGCTTTAAGAAAAAAAAAAAAGGCAGAAGGAGCAAAACAGGGAAGGAAACCAAACGTTTCCTTCATTGAGAATGCTAGCAAAAGCTTGTAATCAGGAAAATTCAAGGGTCAGTCCTGCAGCTTTATTTTAATTGTGCTCCTCTTCAGATAAGAATCTCTTACGGGTGTAAATTGCCTTGCACTCCCTGCATGTATAATGTCCAATTGAGTTCAGGGAAGGGCTTGCAGTTTTGATGGAGGAATAAAACACATAGAAGTTAATTTTTATCCACATCATAAACTTTCTCTGTGCCTTCCATGAATTAGGAGATACAAGCAGAAAGTGAAGTAGCAATTAAAAAAATCAGTGTGAATATTTTATTCAGAACCAAGAGAACTCACATATCCCAGACAGGCAGGTTTCACCTTTTTACAGATAAAATCTGAAATATTCTTTGTTATGCTCAGAAATACAATCAAATGAACCACAACTGCCATATATGGGTGGCAAAGACGGGCAGTCTCTAACTAAGGGGATCGCTGAGTTTGTACAAATGATGCGAGCACTTTAAGTGCTTCTTTCTCAGGAGTCACAGTGACATTCCTCGCTTTTTTTTAATTTTATCTTACCGGATTTGCTATTTCCCCTTCCTTATACTAGCCCTAATCAATGCTGCAGGTCAGGTTGAAAGAATGGACAGCCCTAGAGCCACACACATTTAAACCACTTTGATGCAAATATTGATCCAAAGAGCATAGACATGTGGAGGTGCTGCTTTTTTTAATGGACAATCTTCCCCCCCCCCGCCCCTTCCAGGTTTTCACTTCATGAGAGAAAATAGAATTGTCTGCCCAAGAGCAGGAATGAATACATGAATCAACAGATCCAAAGACAGACCAGCCTTAATGATAAATTCTGGTAAATCCAGAAAGCATGATGCCATCTGCATGAAGTGCAAGTGCATTTCATGGCCTTGTTTTCTTAAGCATTTCCTTTTCTTCATTCACACTTTCGAGTAAGGGTACTTTGGCAGACAACATCTACAGTGGGGGGAGAGAAGTAGTGCTTCATGTCAGCATGAACGGTACTGCTGACACAATGTCCACCACCGCCCAATGCTTAATTCCCATGTACACAAGACTATCAAAGCATTTTATTAGAAAGCCACCATCCACAGCTTATATTTAGAAACAGAGAGTGAATCCAAGCTGCAATCCAAAGATGAGATCAAGGGAAGGAAAGAATTCTAAGGAGCGCTTTGAAATTCAACGCTAAAAAGATCTGACATTCTTCTATCTGTAGGCATTTTTAGGCTGGACTGAAAATAAAAAGAAAACCTGTTTGTACAGAGAAAGCTTGCCTGGCCCTGTGCCAAGACAGGAAGTCTATCAAAGCTGGGCAGTGTTTGAAAGCAACAGAATACTAGAACCAAAAAAAGAAAAGGGGGGGGGGTGAGGGCGAGAGAAACTAGAATGAAAAGGCTTACTTCTACATTGACTTTTTGCTGTTTTTCAGATGGTTGTGTGTGGTTGTTGATAGCTATACCACTCCCTGTTTATTCAGCTCAAGCCACGAGTTCTCCATGTGCATGGCCTGACTTCAGGTGACTGTTGCACAACCATGGCAGCACTGCTTGCAAGGAGGATGTGGACACGAGTGTCTATATTTATATCCAAACATTATGACGAATCAATCCATTTCTAAGCAAAACCACCAGATTGCCATGGGATAAATCAGGTTGGGTGTTCAACAGCGTATGCAAAGTAGTCTCCCTGAGGGTTTATCAGGGACGTTAAGGCCTGAAGATAGCTCCAATGGGTCAGAGGAGGATTTGTTTTGTGGTGGAGAGCCATTCACTAGACACATTCACAACACAGAGGCACACAATTATAGCAACACAGGGAATGTTGTCTTCCAGCCTTTGACCTTGGAAGAACATTAATTCTTAACAGACATCATCTGTTTTTTTAACTTCTTTAATTTCTTTTTATTTTCCTTTTTTTTTTTTTTTTCCCCTTGGAATTTCTTGCTGTAATATATTCAGGTACAAATGGCGCTGTCATCTTGAGCTACAAGTTAGAAAGTTATTACTTTTAATATGCCACTACCTTAGGCCTCTACTGTTATGTAAAAGAAAAATAACCTTGTGTGACAGTTTAACATTGATCGATGTGCCTGCCAAATGCAAAGAGATAAATAAGCAGGTGATGAATAAACAGCACTTCAAGTAAAGACATTACGCTGCATGCATAAAACGACGCCAGGCACCTAGGAGCTGTGGGTGGCCGAAGGTTAGCCATTTCATGCCCACTCAGTAAAGCAGACTTAATCGCTTCCAATATTTTCTGTTAAAAAGCACGCTTAATGAGCCAATTTCACAAGCCCAGAGAAACTGATTATTATCTCCGAGTTCCAACTGAGTTGGTTGTTTTCCAAGAGCCAGTTTTTCCTTGACGGGATAAAAACCTTTTAGGAAAAAAAAAAAAAAAAAGAAAAAAAAAGGAGGGGGGGAGAGAAAGAAAGAAAGAGGAATGAAAAGGCGAGCGGGGAGGGCGCGGGTGGCACTAGATGGCAGCGTTGCTCCGCCGGCTGGGGCTGCGGCAGCGCGGCGGGAGGCTCTGCCTGCCGAGCCGGGCAGAAGCGCTCACCGGAGGGCTGGGCGCTCCCCTCCTGCTCTCCGCCGTCTGCACCCACTGCTCCTTGCGGGGCACGGGTACCGGGTGGGACAACCGGTCTCTGTTTTGTTAGGCGAGAGTGTGTGCGACTCCCAAAGTCTAAAATTGGCTTTGCCATCCCCCTTCTTTTCACCTACAGGAGGCAAAGCAGAGCCGGTTGCTTCATCCAGGCTTTGCTAAGATGAGCAGCCACCTTGGTCCTCTTGTAGAAGCCAGCAGATGAGTTACTTCGGGGCAGCAGGGATTTCACTATGGTGTGAATTTTAAGTTAAGTCCTGTAGGGATCTGCTCCTCGTCAGATCAGAGCAATCCTCATTTCCAAGGCTGCTCCTGCTTTTGGAGAAGAAAATAAGCCTGAGCAGGTCCACCCGTGCAACTGGGAAGGGACTTTGCATCAGGGCACCCATGTTCCTTGCAGGGGCATGGTGATGTGCCACACGCCAGCTGCAGAGCAACATTGTGAAAACCACACACACACACACAAAAAAAACCCCAAACCCAAACCAAAACACAAAAGAAAGCCCCCCAAACCAGGATTATTGTCACCAGCAGCAGTTAGTCAATCACCACTTAGGAAAGAAACCCCAGCAACTAGACCTCAGCATATAATTAACTCATCTATCAAAAAAAAAAAAATCAAATTGAAATGAACTGTTGTTGGGTTCTAAATCAGAAGCCAAGTTAATTATTTTTTATGAATATTCATAGGAAACTTGTACAATTTCCGAACTAGGCCTTCAATTACTAATCAGTTAACTAAATAACTGGTATGACTACTTCTTCTCAGGAAAAACTGATTTTTAAATGAAACAGACAAGGACATAGAAATATTTTAAAAATTAGAAGACATTGTTGGAAGCTGCATGGTGGAAATCTACCATTTAAATTGCGGATGCAAAGAAGGGAAGAGTGAAGCATTTTGAAGGACGCAATGCTCCCGGATCCAGACACCTCGCAGACAAGACACAGGACCTGCTGCATGGGCAGAAGCAAAGGCTGTCGTGCTGGGCCAGGCTTTGTGTCCATTCTGCCCAGCAGCCCAGCTAATGGCGCACACACCAGCAAGCAGTGGGAATGGCTCTTCCCGTGCACACACACCCCCTCACAATACATACTCAGTTAGGTGGTCGTATTTTTCAGGGCCAGTTCATCTTGTCTAGTCTCATGAGTTATCCATGGGCTAAAACACAACTGAGAAACTCCATGATTACATTGTGCATATGCTCACTCAACACATTCTGATCAGGAATACAACAAATATTTAGGAAATAGGGGTGCAATTAGACACAAGTCACCGTGTTTTTTAGAAAAGCAGATCTCTGAGACATTGTTATCAGGAGCTAAAGACAGAGGGAGTGGGTGCTTGGGCAGCCTCTACTACTCCTGCACAGCATGGGCCAGCCACACAAAACTCAAAAACTCAATACCAATTCATTCACAAGGCTGACTGCATAAAGGCATGTGGCATGCCTGCCCTCATTTAGTGATAAGGGGTAGAGAAATCACAGGCAGTGGAAATGCTTTAAAGCATTAATCAAAAAATTAAAATGATGCAAGACCATGTTGTGTATTTCCCAAATGTACAGAACTGAATGCTCTCACTGATGAAGCACCAGCTCTTACGAGGGAACAGTGACGGGTTCCTCACTTCACTCCAGTTCGGTGCTGACTTACAAACTAGTGTACCCCAAATACACTTTATTCTTCCATAAATCGTAGCCTGCGTGCATGAAGACATCCTGTTTGCTGTCTTTTAAGCTCCTGACTTTTACAGAGAGGCATCTGTGAGATAGATTACAGACCGACACGGTTATGAGATGTTAAGATTTCGTTAGGAACTCGGCTCTACTGTGGACTTTTTTAACTTCCTTCCTTACTCAAAAACAACATTAAAGGCCAATGCCCAAATCTTCGTTCTCCCTGTGACTTCCACAGAGACTAAATAAGTCAAGATACTTCTGTTAATGTAACACATGGCAGATTTATTCATTTGGGCTTAAATCCTCAGAAGATATTTATATATCTAATATCTGCTGAAATCAATTACTCCATTGGTAGTGAAGTGCCTAAACACCTCTGAGGATCTAGGTCTTAGTAAGAAGGAATATTCTGCTAAAGAGAATACCCTAAGAGAGTATTTGTGTGGCCTACATTAGCCCCATGAATTTAAGAGGTCTCCCATGTATTTTGCCAATTTAAATCAGATTGTGATTAGTTTCTGACCCAACCAAGAGATAGATTTGATGAAATAAGACTGGTAAAACTCACTTTAGGACAAAGGTTGATTTGATAATCATAATTGCATTTCTACTATATCTATTTTCTTAAGTGTTAGTAGATTTATTAGACTTTTCCTGTATAACCTATGGCTGATTTGCAGCTTCCTTGGTAATTTCTTAGTAGGCAGTAGCAATTTCTTATATCTTCAGTAATGTCTTGAATGTACATTTTTTATATTAATGATCTCACCAGGAGAAAAAGTGTACCGTGAATGCATGATGGCCATATGGAAAAGACAATGAAGTTTAGTAATTAAAACTGAAAAGGGAAAGAACTATGCAGTAATTAGAACACTGATTAATCAGCTGATAATTTTATCTTGATTAATGCTGCTGATTTTCCTCTTCTTATTGACCTAGGAAAGGTAGGTTTAGACCAATTAAATATAAATTATTCCCTTTTTTCACATTCCAGGCAGATTCCAGTGTTCTAAGTCATACTACGTCTAAGATGTAGCACTGAATTGCTCTTACTAAATTGGGCAGCTCAACAAAAGGTAAAATAAGGTTTATGTCCCAAACAGGCTGATGCTTTTATCTAAGGTAGAATTGGACAGAATTGGTTATTTCACTATTATCTGGGGAATATTAAAATTAGATTAAATTGCAGTGGAAAAAAATAAAAGACTTTGCCTGTTTTAAAGCCATAACTGTAGGAAAACTAAAAGGATTCATTCATTTTATTGGGCCCAAGATATGGATGCATAATGTAGTCCTGAAACTTAAAGAAAAGGTTCTATATTAATGCTCCGATTTCTCTTCATGTGCAGAACTTTATTATTCATGGAGGAAAGTGTTGCCAGTACCAATCTCACTCCCATATCTGTTCACGGACCATAAACAACACCACCTACTCTTGCTTTCCGATGCACAGTTAAGGGATTAAAGCTACTTATTTTAAGTCCTGCAACAATGGAAGGAATTTTATGTATAGTCTCATTCCATTGCATTCATATGTGAATTGAGGTATTTCTTGGTGGAACACACCAACACTTCACAATCACAGAACCCCTCCTTTCACAACTGCAAAATACAGATGTTAAAGATACTACCTGTTCTGAGAGATAAATAAGCCTATAAGCAAAATGCAGGTATCTCAGTTCTGGAAATTCAGATGGAAACCACTTCTTGCTAGATGTGTGCTTTAACTTGCTGTGGTAGGGAAATGCTGCAATCCATGGAAAACAAAACCCTGGCTGCTCCTTTATGGATCACCTTCAACCCTAGTGTGCTGTGCAATTCCACACATGACAGCTTCTTCAGTTTTGTGTACTGAAGTAGACTTTAAGATTACCAGAAGTGTGGAAAGGTAAATCTACAAACCCACACCTCCAGTACATTGCTTCTTGGTTGCTTTCTCTGCTGGATTTTCAGATGTGAATGCAAAACCACACCTGTATATGATGCTAAAAATGCTGCTATTTAGACAACATTTTAGAGAGCAAGGGAAATCCCACAGACCCCAAGTTAAGGATTTCAGGTGACAAAACACTCCTCTTTATCCATCATCTGCACTACTCATTTCAGTTCTGTATTTACCATATAACAAAAGAGCAGGTAGAATTATTTACTGCAAATAAATTATCCAATTGACACTTCCTTGCTTTTCCTGCACTTTTCATAAAGCAAATCTTTTCCACTATTTGTGTGACACCGATCTTATTCTGCAAGTCAGTTTTCAAATGTATTTGACAAGTCATAAAAATCACATGGCTTTGTTTTCTCTCTTGGATGGAATTACTCAGCAGGGCATAATGAATTATTAAAAAAATAATGACCACACAGTACAAAATGCTTTGTTTGAATATAAATAATTTGTTAACAAACACATGCGGGTGTGCGTAAGATAAATATATCCTTCTGAAGCAGAAGTAGCAAAACGAAGAATATGAAGAAACCAAAACAGAGCTGGAGAGTTTTCACATTATTAGATCTACTCTGTTCATTAATGTCCTTTACCATGCCAACAGAAATGGCACTTCTGTGTTCTCTGGCAAGGGAAAGAAATAAATGATCCCCTAGTTTGGATCAAATCAAGTGAGTAGAAATGGATAGACCAACCATGGGATAGCAAATATTTCATCATTGTACCACCAGTCCAAACCCAAGGTAGGTTGATTGTGCAAAAAAAGTGATTACCGTTGTAACTGATTGCCTTTATGTTAGCAATAATCCAAAACCCACTACTTTGCAACTTTTAAGGTACGTTACTAAGGCTAAGTAGGCCAAAAGATTGCCTCACTCAGTAGGTCAGGTATACTAATAGATAAACCATGCATCAAGAGAAATCTTGTTCTGCAACTATATGTATTTGCTTTGCGGCTAAACAAAAAACTTCCCATTTCCCTTTTCAGAGATCCAAATTTTATAAGTCACAAAATTAAGAAATGAGATATGGATGGAGATAAGCCTGGTATGAATTTCCATAGCTAAACAAATATAAGAAAAATAAATATCCCATTAATTCCATTTCCCAGATGTCACACTATCCTAGCTACGCTTTGACAGTTTTGCTCTGGTTATAACCAATTTGGGGAAAAGGAATGTGCAATGCCAAACATAGCCTGTGCTTATTTAGAAAGAGACAAGGGTTAATGCCTAAAGTACAGCTCAAAAAGTTGTATTCAAAATTTTATACGTGTGGTGTAATTTAGAAGTACTAATCATCTGCCAATTCTTGAGCATCTCAAAGTTCAGCATTTTTAACATTAGGCCGCTCCATCTAAGTATGGATTTTCCAGCTAAATTTTAAGCATCGCAGTTTGAAACAGAGCTGGACCATGTTTAACTAGCTGGAAGTCCATCTAACTGGGAACATGATGTTTTTCCAAAACAAAAGGAAGCCAAGAATTTGAGAAACAGTAACGTAAATAATTTTCAACTACAGCCATGCAGCTACTGCCCAAAGACAGTTTTCTTGAAAAAAACCTGTTAGATCAAGAGATGCAAAATATTAATTCAGCTAAAAGGGAGAATACGTGAGAAGCAAACTTCACATCACCAGTCCTTATAATCCCATTTGTTCATTAACTATAAAATAGACTAGAAGAAACAATAAGCTAAACCCTTCATATATTCTTACTTATTGCAATCTTTTACATGTGACTGAGAGCAGAATATAATTACATATAATTAAGTATAATTAGTACACTAGTGTTTAAGTACAACTATATACCAGTAACATCACAAATTGCTAAAAGTCCGTGAGGAAAATGGAAATAGTGCAGTGCATAGACAGACTATGTCTAATAGCTTGAAAAAATACATAGTATGGTGCACAGTGAACCGATAGTTTTTATATAACTATTTCAACAAATATTTTCAACAAAATTACTAACTACTGTAGAATTTTAATATAAAATGAGATTTGTAAGACTGATTATCAGTGCTGTTTTATAAACCACCATACTATCACCAACTTCATCTAACAGAAGCAAGTTTCAGGATCACAAATGAAAAGAAAACTGAAACTTTCCTGTTTCAAATCGATTTAGATTCCTCAAAAGCTAATCATATATAAATTGGCAAAGGGATAAAAAATATATACCAACTTCAAGAAACAGGGGGCATGTAAATTACCAGGGCTTATGTTGTTAGTTTTATTACACGGTTGAAGACTTGCCTGAAATTTTCACAGCTTTGTTTTAGAAAAGTCAAGACATTTTATCTACAGCTTATGCAATGTTCTTGCTTTGGATAACTTTCTCATTAATTTATACCAGTAGCAAGCTCTTAAAGAAGCTACTCGGATGTTCCAGTGCTATCAACATTAGTAATAATTTTTCTGTGTTAAGGGCAAGAACGTAAATTGAAAACAAAGTTTTATGAGTACTACACTGAACTTGATTGTAGGATCCACTGATACACAAGTTAATGGGGCATTCCACTTAAAATTAACAATAACCACAGTAAAACAAAGGGAATGCTACACATTGGAAAGGATGGAGCAAGAAACTCACAGAAGAAAAACTGCAAATGCTAACAAGAAAGATATTTAAAGTTTAGAATGAATGCCAATAAATTTTCTATTAACAAGACTATACAAAAAATAAACAAACATCTGATTTACCAAGCTTGGAATACAAGCAGAAATAGAGCAGCAACCACACTGAAATGTAATACAAAATTATTTTTAAAAGATGATCAAATTTTATGGTGTTAAGGTTGATGATATTCAATAAAAACTTCATTAACAGTAAAATAAAAGCGGTTATTCAAGATCAAGAAAAATGTCATATCTTAAATGATAATTAAGGTCACAACGCGCCATATATATGACTGACATCAGAGGAAGTTTATGCATTGAGTCAGGATGAAACATTGCTCCAAACCATGTAACAGCCAACAAGTGGGGCCAGGCTCTAGGACTGGCAATCCAGCTGAGGTCCTCTGGAATTTTACCAGACAGGGTACAGAGACTACCTTGGTTTAGCTAAAAAAATGCTTCAAGGTAATGAAAAGTCTGTGTAATTGGCAAAGAAAACACTGAAGTTAATTTCACGAGGTGGTTGATAAATTAAAGAAAGTAAGAACAACATTATAAGTGAAACAAACATAAATATTCTAAAATAAGAAAGAGTAATGCCTGGAGGAAAAAAAAAAGTACAATACTAGTAACTTATCACAAACAGTATCAATTGGATCCATTCAGTGGCTGTTATTATATAGAAATTAAAATCACTAAGTGCAAACCTTCACAGGGAAGCCAAGTCATGAACAGTTACCCAACTCTTTGTAATGTACCACACAATTTTTCCATCACTTGTGTAATTCCATATAAAACAATGTTTAGTGTTAGCAGCTCAGATAATAAAACAAAGCACATCTGAACAAAGAGTCACCAGAACAAAGGAGTCAGGTCTAGAAAAATTAAAAGGTGTTGATTCAATCTGAAGAAGATTCAACACTATAAACAAAATAATCTGTGATCGCAACATCTTGTTACATATTAACTGAGGTATAGACTCACAGATCCCAATCTTGTGCCAGGAATTCAATCTGATAAATGATGGATGGATATGGTAAAAAAGCACACGTTAATAGTGCAGATGCCAGATCTACCTTCTAATGATTGAAAGATTACCAGAGCCAATGGGATTTCCAGAGGGTGTCCAAGACAGCGAACAAACCTCATCAGTAAGGGATGCTCCAGGCCTGGATGAGAATGAGAGGGAGGAGACCTCAAGAGACCCAGAACTCCAGAACATTTGCTCCCAAATCACAGTTGAATGATGAACAATAGTAGAAGTCGTCCACCTGTAGTCCACTGATAGCTAACCAGTTACATTTGGAGAACATCCAGTTACTTAAATTGTATGAACCTCTAACTTTCAACCAATATTCACTTTCACATGCACAGTAAGATACTGCTTGTTCATGCAAAAACCAGTGTTCAGATAATTTAAAAAATCCCTCCCTCTCCCACCCAACAGTTAATGAGTTTCCAGTCCCATATCAACTCTTGGGCAGATTTTAGACTTCAAAAATTACATTCCTGAATAATATAACATTACAGAACATTTCTCCTCCAGAAGAAACAAACTACACCTTACATCTCTCAACAAATACATTTGGCATTTACTTCCTAACATTTTTGGTAGTTCATAGCTTTCAACAAATGGCACCATTTACACTTTTCCCCTACTGTCCAAACAGCTTAAGTTCTTCACTCCCAGCATCACTGATGGCTTTTCTACAGTCCCACCAGATTTATTTTTTTAAACTCTCAGTTCCTGGCTAGCTGAACATACTGTCAATTCTCTACAAAACTCCAACTTCTCTTTCCAGCAATTTTTTTTCCTCCCAGTCCCAACAACTCACAAATTCAATACCCGGGCATACTCATATTTCTTCTAAAAGCAGCCATGATTGCCCTTGGTCAAAATTATTCTGTACTTTTCTGCAGCCCCAACAGCACTTTTCACAGTCAGGATTATTCTCCACATTGTTGTCTGCAGTCAAAGTCACTCAAAAATTCCTATGGTCCCAGCAGCACTAAAAATACATAACAGCCTCCTTACAATAATGGCTGTGAATCACAGCATTCCTCAGCTGACATAAGTAGTTAAAATAGTTTAAAAAAAAGTTAAAATAAAACTTTTTAAAAGTTCAAGTGAAAAATGAAAAAAGGTTGAAAAGGACTCCCCTACCGTCTAACAATATTAAAGTCTGCCTCAAATTTACAAACGTACTCAGCAACATCAAACACGCCGGCTTCAAACACACGCGGCAGCTTCAAACCTGGCAGCTTCAAATGCGGCAGCTTCAAACACACGCGGCAGCTTCAAACGCGGCAGCTTCAAACACTTTTGTGGCAGCCATCTTGCACACGCTCAAAAGAGCACAACCTTAGAAACCTTAGGCAGGCACCTTATCCACTAGGCTACACAGAGGCTTTGTTACAAAAAAGAATTATTGGAATTTGCAGACGTTAAATTAGCCCGTAGAGGGAGCTCACACCGTCCCATAAATGTACAATAATTGGAACATACTGTAATTTAAAACATTTCTCTATTAAGCTCTCTGTAGAGAGGCTACAGAGGTCAAAGTAGAGCATTCCTTACTTTACACCAACCTCTGTGTGCCCATAAAATTTCATTCAAATTAGACTCCATTGACCACGTATTTTGTAGCTCCAACAAACAGAAGAAGAGGTGTTTGGCCAGGTATTCTCCACAACAAGTACAGCTTTTCATAATCATCATTTGCACCTGATGTTGGAACAAGAAAGTCTATGTCAGAATGCAACAAGAACAAAGATCCGTCGGTCAGAATTGTCATGGCAATGCCCTCGATCTCCTCACACGTTCCTTCTGTTCAGGCAGCAATGGCAGTGCTCTTTTTATAACTTGACTAGAGCTGCTCTGGCGTCTCTCAGGTTTTCTGTGCTACATGCAGTGCTTTCAAAGAGTATTATAATAGTGTGCTTGATATTCAAAGGTTGATGATGGAAATTGTGAGCTACTGGATGTTCTTTAATGAAGCCACAAGTAAACAATGACCCAAATTCCTCTGGAAACGTAGAAGAGAATGACCACTCTACAGAAGAATACACGCCATAAATATGAAGGTAAAAGAAATTTTCTAATTCTGTATCACAAAAGATACACTGGAAAGAAAACCATACCCTTATCTGGAAAGGTTCTGAACACATTTACATCATGCAAACTGAAACAGCAGAGCACGCTTAGTCTGTGAAAAGGAGGTTACCTTCCCTCAGCCTGAATGCACAATAGAGCAAACTGGTGTACAAGGAAGTAAGAAAAAATGTTAGCAAAGAGACATTTTATTTGACTTAACATATTTTGGGACATTCTAAGCATTGCACAGATTGATCAGAATTCGATATTAAGTTGTATTTTCTATACCACAACAACACCAGCAAACTTTTCATTCTCATGTTGTCTTTGGAAATGCAAGTGCCTACTTCTTTTAGAGATTTAGTGCCTCCCATTTTGCAACAGTAAATTGTAATGTTATTTATATTTTCTTAGAGAAAATATGATTGTTCTGAGAGCCACATACTCAACCCATCAAGGACCAGGAAGGAAAAGAATATTAATCTGACACACCAGAGCAGGAACAGCCTTTTTTGGTTAAAGCTTCCTCTAGCATCCATATAAATCTTGCTAGACTGTGGTATTTCATGGGCATTCAACAGGATCGTATGCTTTGTTTTCACCCCCATGCGTCCCATCTACCCCAAAGCCAGAAGTTAACCTTATGCTCTCTAATTAGAGCAAACCAAACCATCCATCTCTACCTCTTTCCTCCCAGTATTACATGATATTGACATACAAGAATACATTTTAATTAATATAAATTCCAGCACCTTCAACTTTCAAATCCAAAATTTAAGATCTTGTGTTATACCCTTTCAGTCTCTGTAGCCCTTACTCACCCAGTTGTCTCATAGACTCTTCAGGGCTCTGACCCAGCAACACATATTCTTCATGTTTAAACAGATTAATCCAGCTGAATGTAGTCAATTAAGCATGTGCTTTAGTGGTTTCCTGGAGCAGAAGAAGAGCGAACTCTGTATGTCAGAGCTGCAAAACAGAAATCTTTTTAAAAATAGAATATTTAATAAAGCTGTAACAAAAATTTGGAGATGCATATGACAACAAGGTGTATAGCAATGGAGAAAGCTCAGCAGTTAATTCTAACTAGGAAAACATCAAGTACTTCTCACAAACACAGGTATTTATCTACAGAGTTGGAAATTTTTGGGTGCCTGCAAATCTGGGCTGAAAATCCAGAAAGAACAGGACTTTTCATGCAATCCAAAATGTATTTCCTATGTATAAAGTCAGTATTTCCTGCTGTATTTTCAGCATTCCTGCCTCCACTCCTCTTTGAAATCAGAAGGTGCAGAACTAGGAAAAATAGGTTTTAAAAACAAAGCTTTTTTTTTTTTTTCCCTACTTTTGAAAAGCTCCAATAAAGGATTAGCTCCAGTTTTAGCTGTAGGTCTGGGTGAATAGTCACTACACAACTGGTTAATTCAGCGTTACTGATCTAGCGCAGTCTCACCCACAGGTGCCAGTATAAAGTTTTGGGAGCTGACCCTCTCCTCACAGAACTTGCATAAAAGGTTATATATTTGATTCCTAGTAAACTCACATAAAGAAAAAATCCATTTAGGTTTGCTGATTAACTTTTTCTCCTCTAGATTTATATCTATCTAAATTTGATTTCTTGCTTTGTAATAGAACCTTGTTCAATTTCTCCTTTGAAGTGGTTATGTAGAACTTGAGTTTAATGTACTAAATGAAAACTATTCCCACCTGTATACCTTTAAGCAGCTATAAGAAGAAATAAAATGATGTAAAATAGAAATTAATAGCTAATAGACTTCACAGAATCCAAAAGAAACCTGAAAAGAGAGCCTAGAGATAAGACTATGAGTCAGTGTCTTTTGTGTAAAAGCTCTGTTTTCCATCACTGCATCCATTACCTCCCGTGATGCAGACTGAATAGAAGAATAATGCCTATGAGGAAAAAGGGACCAGCTATGGTTACGGCTATAGTTTAGGCAAAGAATAACGTGTTTGCATCTGCTATCCTTTTTTGAGTCCTCCCAGACATGGTACTTGTATATCCACACCAGCCTCAAAAACAGTCAGTTGCTAAGTAGAGCTAAACTTTGGGAAGTGCATGAGAACGAGGCAGACAGACGTGTGGGGTTATTTCCCCAACATCTTTTCCCAGCCTCCAGGAATTTGCTGCTCGGGTATTTCCTGAGGCAAAGGTGATGTCTGTGCTTAACACCTCCCACCACTCTTTCTGATTTCTTTCTGAACTTCTGTAAACGTTTAGCATTCACAAAGTTATGTGCAAGTGTGAAAGGTACCCCCAGAACACAGAGACTCAAGACGAAATGCAGTCATTTACTATTGCTCACAAAAGACTCACTTGCTCTGCATTTCCCTGTAACCACCTATGCCTGACTGGGACAGATTCTGGAGAGTACTTCATAAGTGTCTCCAAGAAATTAGTGTAATTATTTAAGGGCATCTGATTGGCATAAAATTAGAAAAACTGCTGGGAAGACAATTAGCAGAATCATGCCTTCCTGGCCGTCAATCTCTAGAGTCACAAGATGTGTGGAGTCCCTGACCTCTGTCAGATATCACGCTGGCCTGGACAAGATAAAGTGAACTTCCTAATAAAAGAAATTTAAAATCATGCATAACTGTAAATTTGCCACAAAGCTTTTATTAGCCAGCTACATTTCTTTCCAAAACCTTGGGCGCTGAAGAGTCAGGCAGCAGCACTAGTTGCAGCTGCACAAAGGATCATTTGGACTATAGCACCTGAACCTTGAGAGAGATTTCTTTTCTGACATCTTTTTTTTTTTCCCCTCCACTAACAGGTTAAATATGACAACCCAGAGAAACTAAATAATGACTTATCTTGTATACACAGTATGTGCTGCTTATGTTTAGGGACGATCTGTGAATGTATTTCATGCAGCAAACATTCCTCATGTAATAACAATGATCTGAAAACTGAAATTTGTTTTTTTCCTTAAAAGCAAATAAAAAAAAAAAATCCATTTCAGTTGCAGGGCTAGAAGCCTGGAGGTCAGTTTATTCTAAGTAGGTGTCACTGATGGCAGTAAAGAGATATTTTAAGAAAGCTTATTTGTGTACAATATCCACAGGCCATCCACCTCAACTATTTATATGAACTCTTCAGTTAGTATATAGCTGGGCTAGCAGAAATGAAAAGTCATATTAGCATTTATCATCCACTCAATATTCAATTTTTCAAAAAATAGGAACCAGTGATTTATTTAAAAATATATGTGCCATTGTAATATTTTTTAAAACAAATTTTTAGATACAGTCTTCATTTTTTGATACATGTGCACATTCATCTCACTCTTAGGACACATGCAAGAATAAAATAAAAACTTTCCTGTTAAATATCATTACAGTGTAGTAATAATGTTTCTCGAATACAGTTTAAACACCGTTTTCAGTGTACGATTCTATTGTCCTGACACTGTAATCTCATCTCTGATGCTGTATGGAATTTGTAGCATTTTTGTCTGTTCACGTTTCTACCTCTTACCTGGTGTTTTGACTCTACTTTGAAGCAATTTTTTCCATCGTCACTTTTATTAGATGGTTGCAGGGTTTTATGTTAGTTTTACTTTTCCCCTTTGCACTGCAAAGGCTGCATTTTGGAATGAAATGCTTGATACTGGCACTATTTTTCCATGTCAGTATTCCCTGAAATCTACTTGACCAGTTTTGAGGGTTTTGTTAGTTTGTTTGTGTCTTAGTAGCTCAATTTATAGTGGTCTCCACAAATAGAAAACAGGAACTTGCCCACACCTTCCAATTACTGATTGAGTGCTGACACTTTCTCAGTTCCTCGGCATGCCTGTAAGAGTTCTCAGTATTCAAAGGATTAATTGTATTTTAAATGGGTGTAAGTTTGTAGGGGTGGCAAACCAATGAGCGTAATTTCACTAGCAATTCTGTATTTTTGTATTTTACAACACTGCATCTTCCATGCACTTTAATACAAGGAGATTTCTCAATGCTACAAAAGTCACTTATTTCACTGCACAGCAGCAGAGGAACAAAAAAACAGGTTAAAAAACCCAAAACAAACAAAAAAAACCCCAAAACCAAAAGAGGGTTTGACACTGCAGCACCAAACACCTGGGTTACTACAGGTGCCACCCACAAACATGTCTGCAGATGGAAAGAGCACAGGAACGCTGAATTGAGTCTACCTACCTAGAATGACCACAAAGGCAAAACAAGAGGGCAGCAGCCTGATCTTTCAAGATGTCTAGTTTCTGTATTTATAAAGTGCCTGGGGCTATAAGCTCATAAAAATAATCATTATTCCTTCTTATTCTAATCACTAATCAGTCTGCCTGTACACTTGCAGATCACTTTTTCCAATATAACAATATCTATTATTGTGTTTCTTGACTAAATGGATACTGCAAGTCAGCCTAACATGCTGTTTACAATACTAGTAAATGTATCTGTAGATTAGTAATTGCAGCTGGAGACATTAATCCTATACCAGAAGAAACTGAGCAGATATCATACAACTCAACTAATGCAACAGCAAACTGAAAAAAAATAATCATAGATGAAAACTAAACAAGATGCCAGTACAGTTCATCTCCCTCATAATAAATTTCTTCTTGGGGCCCAAATAACTTGTATGAGGAAGTAGGTTAAATGTAGAGAGCGTTCATAACAGGATTATATGAAGGAGGAAGACATGTCACATCTGAGATAGTCTAATAAGAGAGAACCTTGGAATATAAATGGCTTGTGCAATATAACAAAGATTTTCCAACAAAATTAGATTGTTGTTCTAGAACCAAATGCTGAATTACTGAAAACCAGCATCAAACAGGATTATGCAATTTGCCTGATGATTGCAGGTATGAAAGTCACAGAATACTGTGATCACAGGAAGAAAAGGTCTATAAATAAACAAACAACATAATAACAATCACATTCGGCAACTCTTCTGGAACAAAGTTCAGGCTGGCAAAACTCTGGGGCTAGAATCTCCTGTCATTTATTGCTGCTTCCCTTGATAATCGCACCACTGAAATCAATACAATTACATCAGGGGAAAGATGAATCTGCCTTCTAGTGTTTCATGGAGTTGGAAGACAAAATTAATGGAAAGCTCTAATATAATATAATTTACATGAATGCTACAGAGTCTGTCCCACACTCGGATCCACTCAGCTTTGGTCTGCTGGCATAATAAATTGTTTTCAGAGTACAAAGTTAGCTACTAAAGGCAGGGAAGCGAGAACATAATTTAATATGAATGACAAACAGGAAAAAAATATCTAAGACTTATACTAATAATATCAGGAAAATGTTAATTCTATGACTATGGGTGTAACATTAACTAGATGTTTGGTCTATCGTCAGTATCTCTTTAGAGCATTTGTAACCATGGAAGCTGATTCCAAAATGAGATATTCTGTTTTTTCATATTACATTTGATATCATGAGAACTGAATTACAGCAGAATCAATTGCTCTTCGCTTTTTTCTTTTTTTGGGGGGGGGGAGCGGAAATTGGAGTTTGTGGGTTTTTTTTGTTTTGGAATTTTTTTTGTGTAAAGCAGATAACTCACATGCTTTGCTTATCTGGCAACCCCTTTTTAAAAATCAAATCAGACCTTAAGGTTAGGTCTCACTGAACATCCTTATTGGAAGGGTGGGTGGCATCCTTAAGATAATTACCACTGATCACCTCTTAACGGCACTTCTAAACTACTCGAACATTAAAGGAAAGGTCATACAAAGCCCCTGTGTGCCATCTTTCAGGGCACCAAAACCGTAGTGGAATCATATATATTAACTCAGCCACGTAAATCGTTCTTGTTGCTGTTTCTGAGCTGTGGAAACAAACAGGTTTAATGTGCAGTTTAGGCTGTTGAGTGGGATCAGTTTGTTGATTGCTGTCGCGGGGGGAGAATCGTGACTTCTGCTTGTTATATTTTTGAAAGTTACATCAGGTATAGCTTATGTAAAACTTATGTTAAAAGCTTATGTTCCTATTATCAGGAAATATTTTTCTTTCAATACAGTTTTAAGGATTGGAAAGATATTATTATATTATTATTATTTTTGCCAAAATAAAAATGTCGCATCAGTATTTTCTCCCTCTCAGCTTGAATTCCTGCTTTTAGCTATTGGAGCATCTGAAGTAGGACGACCTGCTTTAAATGAGGGTGTTGCATTATTACTGAGCACATATAGGCTATATTTGTGCACTCAGATTTTAGCGTTTTCCATAAAAGTTTGTCAGTTCAAAAATAAAACAGGAAGGAATTTTTTCCAGTGTGCTTTATGCAATTTGGACAGATTTTAAGGTTTTGATAATGTTGTTTAGAGGAGACTAGGAATGGCTGGGGCACACCAAAAGAAAAGTCAGTTGACAAGTTTTTAGGGATTTTCAAGGCAATTTCTTTTCTTGCAGTTTCCTGTTTTGAATAATCAGTCATTTTTGACCTCAAACCTCCAAATAGTTTGAACAGGTAAGAACTGAATATATTGTTTTTTAAATGAAACATTTGCTCAACTTGCGTGCAGATAGAAGTGGGGGGAAAAACATAGTATTTATCATTAGAGGTTAGCATTGTTCTCTTGTCACAGCAGCAGAGCAAGATTTAAAATCAGTGCTGATGGGGAGCAGTGACTCAGTGCTGTCAAAATAATGACTATTACTACAACTTTCCACTACCAAATGTGTTTACTCAAACTCGTGTACAACAGAGTCTATACAAAAGGAGAGAAACAGTGCTCTCATGCAAAAATTGAACACAGATGTTCAAAGGATATTATAAGTAAAAATCTGAGTTAGCACAACAGGTAACTGCAACACAAAATTGTCTTGGGCATCTATTTATGTAGTAGTCCAACTAAAAGCCTGTTATAAAGGACAATACAATAAAACTGTTGTAACGCTCTATTTCATACTCAACACAGCTAATTTAAATGTATGTTCATTGAACTAAAAGATTTCCTGAATCCAAAACTAACTCCTAACACACGTAACAGTAGTGCTGTCTTAGATTAATGTTTGAAGGAAAGAAACTTCCTGACATATTAAACCTTCCATGCGTTAAGAATATGGCAGGTGGCTGAAAATATCTATGAGAAGAAAGTCTCTTTTGCCTTATACTTAGCCATGCTTGGCATCCCTAATGATGACTCCGTCTTAAACACGTGTTACAGGGAAAGATCCCTTATGAACTAAAACTAGAGGTCTCATTAGTCTTCGGTAAACCAAGAAAGGGGTGAAACACTAATGTACAGACCAGTTCTTTCAGCCTCTAGGCCTCAGTCCTACCCAAAGACCTGTGCAAGTGCGGGAGCCACAAACAGCTGTGAATAAGTGGTTCCTGTTACCAAGAAACCCTATATTGGCTGATCATTTTCCTTCTCAACACACACAAACAATAAGGAGCTTAATAAGGAAAATATACTAGCCTGATTAGAAAACAAAGTAGACATTCAGATTTTTCCTCCATGGTTGGGTTTTATATGATAAAAATTCCAAAGTGCTATTTAAAAAAGCTTTTGTGCTATATTTCATATGTGCTATTTTTAGAAACACTAAAGGGGAGATAATTTGTCCTGTTACTGCTTTCTGAAAGCAGTATGCCGAAGACCAAATTCTGGTTTGCAGAGATACAGTTAGATTTAGAAAGTTAGTTAGAAAGATATTTCTTTCACTGGACCACTCCCTACCCCAAACGATTTTCTTTTTGTTTAAATAATTTTCTCACATCCTTTTTTCAACTGTAAGCTTCCATCAAGGAAAAATGTCCACTGGATACAGTGCATCATCTTTCTCCAATGCCATCTTAACAAATACGTGCAAAACTTCTTTTCTGCCCGTATTTCTACTGTGATTTGGAGCATTCAGCCCGAAATATGAGTTATTACAGTAGCATATTAATGATTATTGAGATTCTGTATTTTTAAACCCTAAAAACATATAACATTAACTCAGGCAGTTAACTCATGTAAGTCTGCTTCATCAATACAGTATTGAATTTTGAGCACAACTTTGAGTTGTTGGGACATACTCAAGATAAACTTCCCTGTAATCAACATATCATGCAGGATTCAGGTCCCCAACACATCTGGGGTAATTTTGGACCCCCTAGCAGGTCTGGTCTGCCACAAGTTACCACTGGTAGGTCACCCATAGACCGTGTGTTATACTGCACGTCATTTCTTGCAGATGTTTCAGGCACCTTAAGTTGGTATGTTTAGGCACCTGAATCATTCTCACTAGCAAAGTATGAAAGGTAAGGCAGAGATCCAGCTACACAGCAGCTGATATAGTTGACAGGCACAGTACCTGAAGAAGGCAAGAATTACACAACACTTAGGTTTAAGGGTTTCTTGTTCACCCCAATGCACGCAGAAGTGGCAGCAAATTTTGAATGCCAATTCATGTTGTGTCCACCTTGAAGCACCGAAAGACCAAGGGGGTTGTAACAATGCCCTAAGACTGTGTGAACTTCAGCTTGGCTCGCAAGTGCTCTCAGCTAGTGAAGGATGGGGTGTCAGAGGCCGTATACGCAGTCAATGCAGCGACCACCTCTGCATGACTCTGAAACCCTACACGGAAAAACAGCCTTTCAGAAGCTGGCAAATACAGGTCAGCAACAAGACAGATCTTTACAACGCTGTAAACACAGGTCATTTTGCCATCTTTGTAAGTTTATTGCTATTCTAATGTTTTCCAGTGCACCTGTAGAGATGCGTAAGAGTTTAACTCACTTCTCATTTGTGTTTTTTCCTCTATGTCTGAAAGGCTTTTTAGTCTGGAATTCTGTCTTAACACACCAGAGATTGACAGCAAAGGGTGGTTACATCCATGATATGTTTCAAATTTCAATTTAAGAACTATCCTTTACATTAAAGGAGAGAGAGTGGCAGAGGGAGAAACATACATCTGATAATCAACAACAAATGGCCAGGAATCAAATCAGCTTAGAAACAAGACTCTTTTTCAAAAAAACCCAACCCAAACCAACCAACCAACCAAAACAAAAAATCCCAACAAAAACAAACAAAAATCCAACAAAATTACATAGATATAATAAATATGTTTTATATATATATATATAATGTCATATACACCTGAGGGTGTCATCCCTTGGGGGGCTGGCTGCCAGGCTCAGACAGCACAACTGTAGCAGCCCTTGGGAACACCCCCAAGCCCACGGCTGCAAGAACAGATCCTGCCCCAGTCTCACATGCAGTAATATATGACTGTATTTTGGGTTTAATAATTTCTATTTGACACATTTCACTTCTAAGAAACACACCATACTTTTAAGAAAGGTCAGTTAGCTCTGTCTGGGAAATTCTCAGTCATCAGGAAGCAGGTGTAAGAGGCCTATGTATTTACATATGTACACTGAGAAAGGGAGAAAATGGGCTGTACTAGAGAACATCGGAAGAGACAGAAGTAGAGGTGACAGTTTAAGTATTACAGGCAGAATGACCAGTAATGTCTTTAATGTAAGGTATTCTCCAGCTAAAAATCGATTATGCAGTCATTTCTCAGGAAGATCACTTACGAACTCAATTCAGATAATTTTTCATGTCCTACAGGTGGAAGCCATGCTAATAGACGGAAATGAGGGTTCTCCCCAGTCGATGATGTGAATATTAAGGAGAATTAAAAATCCTTTCTTCAGAAGAACTGACTGAAACACCTGTGACAGGCACCGCTGCAGGGCTGGTTTAGCTGGACCTCACCCAGACTCTCAACCACAGGGTATACTGCAACAAAAGCTGCTATATCTGTACAGTCACTCAAACCTAAACAAAATATTTTTCCATTCAGCATACCAAAAATTAGATCATGGAATAAGACTCATCGCCTCTCTGAGTATTTACTGTTTGCTGGGCAATGAATTCTGGTTCAGTTCTATTGCTGTCTGAATGAAGGCTGACCCTGAAATGACCAAACCAGTAGCCTAAACAGCCATGGAAATAACTTAAGGCATTTTCACCCTCCATTTAGTTTAGATGTTTCTTACTGTTAGAACTACTATTCCTACAGGATTAATTATAAATAGTTATCTACTGATATCTACAGTAATACATTTTGCTTCTGAGCATGCACCACTGAGTTTTATAATGGGCTGTGTATACACTGCAAATGTTAAACAATATTTTCATTGATAAATGACAGACAACTTGTATTTGCATTTCCTGTGAGATTTAATGATGCGGTGGGATAGCTGTATGGAAACTGGGAATTAATATTAAGACTTAGTGCCAAAGCCACCCCCAGGACAGCAGGTACATTGCTCACTAACTTAATAGAATTTGAACCCATTTACTCTATGCTATATTTTGGTTCTTGGGATCAAAAGTGACTTTGTTTTTCCAATACCCTATCTAGAAACAGAATTGAATAAAATAAATATCAGCTCTCTTTACTTTCTCCAAATGCTCCATTTTCCTTTCTAGAAGCAAAAGGTTCTTCCAACTTCCCAGGTTGCCTCAGAGCCCTCCCCTGCCACCAGCCATGGAAAGGTGATGCTCTTCCAAGACCAACTCAACACTGCATCTGCACGCACATGGAGCTAATTTCCTCCTCTCCACCGACTCATGCGCTGCACTGCACTTTAGGTAGCAAAAGCAAGTGAGTTGTTCACACTGACAGGGAAGTTGAAGCAGATTAGGAGAAGCAAAGGAAACCAGTCTAGGGAAGTGATCCTGCCCCACATCACCCAGAAACACTTTGCTATAACGATGCTTGTAACACTTGCTTCAAGAGTGCTTAAAACCTTTAGGAAAGCCGCTGTTGCCTAGGACACATCTACTCAAGAGTTAGCTGAAACTTAAAGCTGGGGATGGTAGCAGGAATAGAACTTTTTCATGAAAGCTTCAGTTTATTATTTGTAGAATGTTAAAAACTAGACAGAGAGGAATGGGAAAAATCATTTGCTGAACAGTTTTAATTTCAAAACCAAATTAAGGTATTCTTCTACCTTTAATGCCGAGTCCCTCCAAGACCACTGAAAAAAGCCCAGACTTCCCATGTTTACAAGCTATAACATATTTCTAAATTATACCATATATTCCTCAGTCTCCTCATTTTTCATGGTAACCTAGAATTTTATTTTCAAAGTTCAAGGTGAAGGAGTTAAGTGGTCACACTTACAACCACATGGAAGCTTCAAACTTGTTTTCGGTTTCTCCCCCTCTTCCTGTGAGCCTCGTCCATGCCACAATCTGCTGAATTCATTTTACATTGATATTTTAGTGTTTCTTCTCTCACAGAATTTTAACGTGTTTAATCTGACAAATTCAAACTTAAAATATGCACAGACCCATTTTTCTGAGCTGTTTTGAAGTCTTAGAGCCCCTGCCTTACATAATCTCCCTGAAATCCATACAATTATACCTAATAAAAATTTTCCTTGTGTAAATTAGAAGAAAATATCTCTCGAGTTGAGTATTTCCAAACCTCTAAGTGGACACACAACGGGAAGCAGTGCCATGGAAAATGAAGAGTTAAAACAAGCTTTCTAAAAGAAGAAATTTGTGAATGTTTGATGGAGCACTAGCACTGACCAAAAATAAAAATTATTCCTGAAAAAATGGTATCTTCACATTGGTGGTATGTAATAAAAGGAGTTTTCACGTTGGTGCCAATGGGAACAAAACTGTGCAGGAGAGCACAAACGCTCACATCTAACCTAAGCTGGGACCTTCTCTGTGGCCCAGACCTGCTGCTGAATAACATGCTGGGAACATGCAGGAGCCACTACATAGCTGTTTGGACTACACCTTATCAAATACATATTGCTTTACCATTTCTTACATCAGTGTAGCATTTGTAGATATTTACTAAGGAAAACAGACTCCTTTAACAGAGGCTTACGAATGGAATTTAGAAATTATTTTTAAGAACATTCTCCTCATCAAAAGCAATTTTTATCTGTGATATTACTAACCCAGCACCACATACCACACGCTACCTCCACCCCACACAGCATTCCCACTGGTATCAGCAAACTGAGAGCACTCTCTAGTGTCTGGTCACTACCTGACTTGTTTCTTTATGTAGTGTGTAAATGGGTTGAAATCAAAACCTTATTTAAGCTGCAAGAGTGAAACTGTGTGCAACCCCAAATTTCATGGTTAACTGTGTGTAACTTAAGCAGTACTTTGGTACTATCTGGAAGCTAACATACGTTTAGGCTTAGAAATTGACAAAGAAAAAAACGTCTTCAAGAGCACTTGTACAGCAATTCTGCTCTCAAGATGAAATTCACACCTGTGCAATAAACCAGTACAGCCTCAAAACCTGCACAAGACAGAACTTAAATGGAATTTGATGGCGTCTAAATCTTTGCAGTATCTCTACATGGGACAAGTTTCATCACTTTCTCTCCAATCCCATTCACGTGGACTTCATTAAAAAAAAAAATATTTTACTTTAGTCAAAAGAAAGGTATTTTACATTTTGTTCCACTTTGGCTTTGCAATCCAGTTCATGAGAAAGTTAGCTTACATTTCCCACCCTAGATTTGCAACTTGTCAATCAGAAGAAATTTGTTTTTTCACAAATTATATTTCAGCACATAAACATATTCAAATGTTGAATTTATTTACCTAGTCAAAATCCCTGTCTGGCATTGCTACTTCAGCCATCTTAGTGTGAAGCAGATGCAGAAGTTTGAACTAACCTTTCCACAAAAGCAGAAGCCCAAGCGTCTAACTTCACTGGAGCAGTTTTGGGTGTCCTGTGCTAACTGCTCATGGGGAGGCTATGCGAACTGTACATTCAGGTTTGCAACAAGAAGGTTTGTCATTCAGCTTCCTTTCTCAGTATATTAACATCCCTGCTTAAAACCAATAAATTTCAAAGTGAATCTTTTAAGTAAGCCAAAATGAAGATTGAACACCACTAAAAGTGTGATGCTGGAAAAAAAAAATTACTATTATTTCTTTTTTATTAACAGAAACATTGTCTTGTGGATAATGCCAAGGGCCTGAAGGAATTTAGATTCATTCCCTGTGCTGTCACAGACCTTATCTGTGACCTCTGGCAAGTCATTAAATTGCCTTGTCCTCAATTTCCCCCTTTGTAACAGGGACAGATGCAGCTCCATCTGTACTGAGGGATGTGCAGCCATGTGGCCGCAACTACCTCGTGCAACATGGCAACGTAACTTAGTGCAGCAGGTACTACGGAGGAGGTGTAATTCCTTCTTGGGACCCTTTCCCCTCCGGTAGAACAGTTCCCCCATAAAACAGAGATCCTCATCCGTCTTTTATGCAAATCTTTGTCCAGCTTGCCAATTTACCGTTTCAGACCAAGAGTTTTTCCTCACCATGTACCAGCAAAATGAGCCTTATCCATGATTTGCACGTACAGGCACCCCACCACATCCAGTAATGATAAACACAAATTTGATTCCACTGAAATGGCTCAATAAATGGCACCTGTCCTAGGCAAAAGGAGGTTCTGGCATGCTGTTACTCAGAACCAACTTCTGCTTCCTGGTACAGGAGATTAAATTCAGGTGGGTATGGCCCCAGGGCTGCAGAAGCCAATCTCTTTTTCTTACTAACCAGCTACTTATGGAGGCAAAAGGATCTGGTGCACAGCACTCTTCGGCTCTTAAACGATCTGCCACTTCCGCAAAGGCCGCCAATTCTGAATGACAATGTACAAATGGGCAAACAGTGGCCTTGTGAATGCATCTCCTTCCAAATACAGAATGGCCTTAACAAAGCCTGTATAAGAACAGGCTATCCTTTCACTTAAGTGTGTTTGTTTAGACCCGCGAATCCCTAAGTATGGCTGCAGAGGGAAAATATGCAAGCTAAATTGTGCTGTAAGACACAAGCAATCACATAGGAGGAGAGAAAGAAGAGTTGAAAACTGACCTTCCTTAGCTTGAAACTGCCTGTAGGAGTCCCAGGACAGGTTGTTCTGACATTCTTTTAACATCGTTTCATCAGCACAGCCAAAACTAATCACAAGAATATTACCCGATGACAGGTGCATTTATTCTGTCAATTAAATCAGATGGTTAAATCGAAATGTGCCCCAAATCTCTCTTGTTTGCATTATCCATATTGGCATTTCTTGGCTGTGGTTCATTGCTGGCTGGAAGTCATCCAGCTCCTGCAGAGTCACTTTGCAATACGGTGCCAGCAAGTTTCCATGCTCTGCAGCAGCGGTTACACTGAGACCAGAGCGGTCCTACAGGACTGACCTGAAATGTTACATTATTTCATTAAGATTTATTTAGGGGGTGGGGGGGAGAAAAAAAAAGAAAAAGAAGAAATCCCTCTCAGTGAAGGAGACTTAGATCAATGTTTTTGAGATGGAAAAGGATATATCACTGCACACCTAACCACTAGTGACATACGTGCATTAAAACAGAGAACAGAATAGAGACTTTTCATGTTACCAAATGACTGCTATGTAAGAATAGAAAGTAAATTCTAACCTTCTTTAAAACATGGGCGTTTTTGGGGGTTTTTTGGGCCCCACAATAAAAAGGTGTCGCTCCTAATCCATCAGAAAGGTGAGAAAAGCAATGGACATTAAGGTATAACTGCAACAGAAATCAACAAGAAGAACCGAAGCACCATCTCCTATTACCTAATTACCCAAGAAGTCTCCAAGCAGAAGGTGAGTTTACGTAAAATATTTGCTGCAATGACAATCGCAGTGGAGCAAGCCAAGGATGTGGCCAAGTTTTTCCTTTTGGTTTTGTGGTGTACATGCCAGTGTATTTCAGCTGAGATTTCTCTTCTTTGCAGTAGTAGTGGCTTTGCATTACCTAAAAATTAGACCTTTTTTCCCAGTATTATATTTGTATGTTAATAATTTGTTGAGTGCTCAACTCACCCCTTTATTAAAGAAGTCATACTCCCTTTTGTCACCAAGGAGAAATGCACTGTAGCAGGATGCCCAATCCCAAAGCAACATTATTTTGGCAGAACAGGTAGATACAGTTTGCAGTTTCAGCTCTGCAGGAAACACCCATCGACTCCTGATCTCTTTTCCCAGCCTCCAGTCCTGTCCTTTGCCAGTGCATCCGTCCCAATTTGGAAGAACCCCCTACTGCCAGCTCTTTCATAGCAGAAGATGACGCAGAACACATTGCTGAGTGCAGTCCCGTGTAAAATATGGGTCAAACCTCAGAACTATAGTCAATGTAAATGGAAGGATAAATACATAAAAGCATTGTTTTGTTACATACTCTTTTAACTTTTGCTTGATAGCCTGAAGCGTTTCCCCTGCAGTCCGATTTTGCAAACATTCAGGTGCTTGTCCATGGGTAAAAGTACTAGCAAGACAGGTCTCTAAGAGTTTCCACGTAGTTAGGTAAATGTGTTCTAGTGCTAGGTTTTTAAAACATGTTAACTTTCTTAAACGGATAAATAACAGGCTTAATCTGGCAATCAAGAACATCTGTACAACTCACTGGAATGCTGATGCGAGTTTCGAATAGCACAGAAAATAGTCCTACAAAACATCCTTGAAAACTACATGCATATTTTTTCCTTTCAATGTATGTTACTTATCTAGGCAGTAATGAGTACTGGACAACATGCTAGTCAGCAGTTCTTCAATCCATTACATTTCTAAACCATTCACAAGGATTTAGCTGCTCATTTCCCACTGGCTCTAGAGCGGCTGGTGTGGCAAAGTGCACAAAAACACTTCGAAACTTAAGGAATGCAATTTACCTTTACTTTGAAGTTCAGCAGTTCAGTCTTAAGCTTAGGGACTACAAACCAGCAAAACAATAACTTATTCTTTAACCAACCCATTTATCTAAAAGGCCAATCATGTAATGCCATACTTTCATGCATATGCATCCCCCAAACCCCAGATTGGGCTGCCTATGTTCAATGCTATTTCTGATATGCTGTAGCTCTGTAACCTTGGATCAGACTTGTAAAAAGATCTGCATGAGGAAGAGCTGTGAGAAGCCTTGCCAGGGCCTCCTCCTCTTTGCTATATTTATAGGAGCTGCTTTTGTGGTCAGGAGGTCTGGATCTTGTCCTCAGTCTTCACCTCAGCTATGACACAGATGTGACTGTGCCCGGGCCATGTACTTCAATGATCCTGAACTAATTTGCATTCCTACTTAACCTCAGACTGGTAACTTTTCTGTGGATTTACTTGCTGATCTGTTCTTAACCCTGCTTACCATCACCAGATGTCACCTTTTCCCATCACTGGACAAGACCTGACTTTGGCTTGCTCTGGCACTGTGGGACTGAGCCCTTTATCCGTGAGACCACTGCCTCTACCAGCCTTGCTGTCACCCTCAGCTCCTGCCTTGCCTGGAGCAGCCCACCATTGCTGCTCCCTGGCACAGAATAAACACAGTATGCATTTCTGTCTTGAAAAGAAAAATACATTAAAGTGAAGCCACCTTTGTTCCAAAAGTACTGGAGCACCACAGGGTATCATTCACAGCAACAAGTGCCTCCAAACATGATGAAGTGATGATGGCACAGGGAAGCAAGTAGTCTTATGTCAGATCCACACAAGCATAACTCTGACATCCCAATATGTTTTACTGTGGTGGTCCTAAAACAAAGTAAAAATGCATAATTAACCATTTCTATCCATTTCTCATTATTCACCTTTTATGAGAAACATCATAACCAGGCACTACCTATATTCAATACCTGAAAATTAGTTCATGACCCATTTTCTGATTGATGTGGTTTCACATTCCAAAGCAAGTTATAAAATAACAAAGATCATAAATCTAGTTGTTATTATTATTTAAAGACAGGGATTAAGGAAAACTAGGTGCTGATTGTTTCGTCCCAAGGCTAAAGTCAATTTTTATATCTGTCCTAAATCCAACAGGATGCAAGTACAAGTTTTTGCACGTAAGCATGAAATTATAAGACTATGGCTTTAAAGTGGCAAGCACACATTGGTTTGAAACAAGAGAAAGCTATGTAGAACAACAGGACTCTATATTAAGGGTGACAATGCTTGTCTTCTCAGTGCTGATCCCAAAACCTTTTTTTTCCTGCTCTAATTTGTTTTGATACCACTTCCTAATTGATCTACGTTTAAGAAAGCCAGTAATATTCAGCTAAGTAAATTATCTTTATTTCCCTAGCTGTGTGCTTTCATGAACAATGTTCATGGGGAATTCTGCGAACAGTGTTGTATATTTACAACAGGAGAATTTTAAAGAAGTATTTTGTATGTGCACATGTAGGTCCTAGGATCAACACAAGAGAGTGCTTTAGCCACCTGAAACATAAGAATATTTACAATTTTTTTTTAACATAACTATCTAAGTTGAAAGACTATTTGTGGCCTGCAATGTAGCTGGTTGGAATTGTGTGCGTGAATAATGAATGCACTCTTACAATTAATTAGCCACAGTAATTTTAAAGCTTAATCAATGGACTCATTTAAAAAAAAAAAAGTTTAAAAGTTGCCTTTTATTGTAGCTCCTAAGAAGTGTAGAGAAAATATTAATGGGTCATTCAATCTTAAAACCCATATATTTTTACCATTTTAAGCAGTTCCACTGGTCAGATACATCCTTACTTTATATATCTCTATATATTTCAGAGAGTTATCCCAATATAAAAGAATATTCACATCCCTCCCACCAACTGATGGGTAAATTCCGTTTATTTTAATGACACACTAATAGAATATAAAACACAATCAGGAAACTGTGGGGTTTTTAAAGTCAAAATACTAAATTTTGCTGCTGAGAGACCTTAACAAAGAGTTGGCGTAGAAGTGCTATTCTGATGCAAGATCATGCAGAGGAAACAGTAAAAATACATAAGAATAACCGGAGAACAAGTAAAGCACAAGTCAAAGCATAATTACCATTTGCTTTCATTACATAAAACTACAGCTTTCCCAAGACACTCACTAATATCTATGATTTTAAAAACAGTATAATATGCATATGCATCTATTTATCTGTCTAACATAAATTACATATCTGTAAAATTACACATTGTCTTTAAAAAATACAAAACCCCACATATAAGATGTTTTTATTTTCTCCTGCATTCCACATCCTTCTGATCTACCAATAAAGCTAATGCACATTTAGGGGAATATGTTGTGGGACGGCAGTACAGCAATATTAAGTAAGGCAACCATATGTTTCCTCCTTTTGCCATACTGTTTGTGACTGCCCCTGACTCTTGGTGGATTAGATCCCTCATCAGTTTGCCTGGAGCCGATGGAATGCCTTTTGCAGGTGTTTTGTTGATATAATGCAAAACATAGATTTCAAAAAGCTGAGCTCCCTAGTGCATAAAGCAGCATAAGCTCCTTGTTTTCCCTTATGATGCAGCCCACAGAGGTCTGCTCTAGGCTCTTACTTTACAAAATTATCTTAAATATCATCATCTGAGTGGATGCCTGCACCCTGAATACCTAAAAGAAGGACTAGGATATTCAGGTCTGAATGATTTTCATAATATTTTTGGTTTTGTTTTTAGGTAATCGGCAAAAGCCAGGTGACAATAGACTATATTATCACATACAGCAAAGATTTTTTTCCAACAGGCTTCCCCATCTTAAATGCTAACTGAGGACTATCCACCTACAGCACACAAAGTAATGAATCTTTAAGTACAGAGACAGTCAAAGCCTCATTTAAAGGTACCATTCCATTTTCGTTCAATTTTTGTCCAGCTTTAAAAGCAGCAATGGGGTAAAAATATATCTGAAGAAAAAAGAAAAGTGTATCAGCTAAAAATCAATACTAAGTTAACCCACCATCAGAAACTATATCATCCTGGGAAGATTTTGTGGGTTTTCATGGTTCTGAAGACCCTCACCTCTCTGTGCTCATCCTCTACAGAGATTAAAGTGTAGGTGCAGTGTCTTGAAGAAGAAATCAACAAGAGGGAGAAAATAAAAACAACACAAGTGGAGAAACTCTAAGTTTATATTTTTATGTTAATGTGCTGGTAAGAAAAGGGCCTCATTTGGGAAGTCATAAAAAAAAAAAAGCATTAGCAGATCTCCAAGTTAGAGCGTAGAAGCTTTCTCCGCAGATGGAGGATTTAAAAGAAGTAAAATGATAACCACATAGTCAAGAGACTAGAAAAGAGACCTTGATGTTTGATAGTTGTAATAACCTGCAGAGTGCTCTAATGGCTCAGGGATCAGGTGCAGAACTACAGCAATAACAAGAGCTGAATAATTATCTCAGCCATATCTGTATAACCACAGTCCCAGAGTATGAACTATATAAGGAGGCTTCTGCTGCCTCTCCAAGATTTCCTGAAATGTTAAATCACTGAATTGGGAGCACTTCCAGCATTAGTACTGCCCAGTTAGAAAGAAATAAAGCCCAGAATCCTCTAGTGGCAGTTCTAATGTCTTTGTTAATTATGAATTATGGGTAAACATGCAGACTCACAGAGGTCACGGCTGTCAGCAACAATACTTTTCAAGAAGGATTTTTATGAGGGTCTTTTTCATTTTGCCATAATGTCCTTTATATATACATAAAACGCACCAAGAATACAAAAAATAGTGTTTGTTTTTAGGGAAGATGTAATTATTTTTCACTTGTTTTCTACCCTCTGTACAGTCACGTATCTGCTGCCAGTACAACCCAGTTCATAACTATAAGCTCCTCTGTGAATAACAACAGCTGTACAGTTCCAAGGACCAGGCAGAAAGAGTCACCAGGGCTGGGGTTAGGTTAATGATCAGACACTCCGTTAACAAGAAAGTAGTGGTTTTAGCAGTGAACGGACAGTCAGGATCCCATCAGCTGTAGTCACCTTTCACACACAATAGAGAAACAAAAGCTGCATACAGTATGCTTGATTAACCTCACTTAAATGGCAAAGCTGATCTCAAATCTGTCCCAGGAGTGTATATAAACAGAATTAAAATTATATTATATGTGGATCCTACCCAACAAAAGCAACTGGCACAAAATCATTTTAATTAGGTGGTAGTGGCTGTAACTCATTCAACTTTGGCATTAATTCTTCTCTGTCCCATCAAAGAATTTTTGGGACTCACTAAATTGTGGAAGGAATAAAGGAGATTTAGAGATAACGTCGAACAACATGTTGCCATAATTGTTGGCTAGTTTGTAAGAAGGCTACATGGAACTCGGAGGACAATATTAAAAATAGCCATGTGAAATTCTGCATGGAGGATATAATCTTAGAGTTTTCAAAGTAGGTGACAGACTTGTAACAAATTACAATGGAGTTTTTATATAAGTAAAATTCAAAAGATTCCTGTCCAGTTTCTAAGAAACGTATTACTGCTAGCTGAGTTGCTTGAAATCTCTCCATGAGTTGAGAAACCATGAGACCTTCAATGACATATGGTTTCAGCTCAATTCTGAGCCCATGAAAATAAAACTGTAGAAGTTGTCTTTTCAGGATTCTAGTTTTCAACAAAATGCAAAAGGAGAACTTTCTTCTGGCTCTAGATAAATTTTCCCCGTTTTGTAAGGAGAGTAATAAAGAACTATCAAGCATATGATAGTTGTTCTGGATCAAAATAAGCTGAATTCTTATAAACTGTTGTGAGCACACGTACAATAGCCACAGTCTAGTAATGCTCCTATGGTTTGCATTTATACATACTCACTCTTGTGTCCCAAGGAAGCCAAATCTTAGACGCAATCTTCCAGAACACACAGGGTTTTTTCCAAATAATGACAAATATCGTAGAAAAACAGAAACAAAAAACTTCCTGAAAATTAATTTAGAACTTTGAACATTTGTCACAGCACTGTTGATGACCAATAAAGTTTAGTCCTCTAGATTGTGGCAGTCTTGAATGGATGAAAAGTTCTCAACTCTATGCCATATCAGAAAATATAGGTCGGATATTTCAAATGGTCAATTAATACCAACTCTCATCATGTGACATAAATCTAACCTTGGCTTATACTACTGGCAACAGGAAATTAAGGTCAAAATTATTCTGCCTTTGTTATTAGAGGTAAATCTTTTTCTCCATAAAAATTTGCTAGCATCAACCTCTCTAAGTTGAAGAAAATCTGGCAAAGAAAAAGAGGGGGTAACTACAAAGCCTTTGCACTTTCTTGGAAGCAACAAAAATCACAGAAAAAAAAAAAAATCAGAGAAGTTGAAATCCTTATCAATTTCCTTGGCACAGACTATAAAACCATGTAATCTGCAATATATTCCATAGGGGGCACATTGGCAACGTGGGAATGTCATAAGGAGAAAAAGGTATTTTTCATACCAAAATATCACTAGCAGGTAAGAAAACTGACCATTATGTTACATAATAAAGATAAGTCATGTGTACTTGAATAGTTAACAGATGGACTAATTAGAGGCTGAATTATTTGTGGTATAACTGATAGCTGGTGAAATCAAGGTTACTGAGGGAAATGGACTTGACTTTGGAAAAAACAGAGGGTATTTGCAGGGCTAAGGCAAACTGCTTCTCAAAAGAAAGGGTTAACAAGCAATGAAAGAACAGAAGCGCATCTAATTAGAAGGCATACCAAGGCATGCAGAGAGAATACAAGGGTAAGCAAATGGCAGAGACCACATTTGTGTGCAATACATGAAGCAGCAAGTGTGGAATAATATATAGATAACCAGTACGAAGGGCAAGGTGTCAGGCAGGTAGAATAAGCTTCCATCTTAAAAAGATGTGTTATATTTGGCAAAAATGGTACAAATAAATATATGCAGACACATATAGACAAAAACAAAAATGTGAAAATGACAGGAGATACCTGTTTCAGGGCATCTATGAATAGGAATGTTGTACAATGACTTGGTTTAAGACACAAAAACATATGGATAAAAGTCATTTTTAAGAGAGAAGTTCAACATCATCTCATTTAAAATAGTTTATTAGCTTGCATGATGACCTTTGGAAATACGTCCTGCCCCCCAGATTGCCAGTATAAAAAAAGTCCACGTGAAAGATAACATTGCTACATGGGTAGGTATCATTGTTTAACCCCAAAAAATACATAAAGGTCCTAAAATGCCAAACACATGAGTGAGCCAAGAATTATCCTTCTACTCTAGCATCTACAATGACATGTTCGTGGAGCCCTCAACATAGCTGAAACCATCACTCTCTGGGCTTACATAGCACAGAAAATGTTAAGAATGAAAAGGAAATACTTCTAATTGTTATACTTGCAAACCATTTCACAGCTGTAGGTCTGGGTCAGCACTCATCAACAGACTGTAGAATCCATGTACGAAACTTAAGAATAAACACTATTGTGTATGGCATCGCTCAGGCTTCAAAAATTATCGTGAAATTGCAAGATACTAATCAAAAGAGGTCCAAACTAGGAAGGACCTTCTTTTAGTTGGTATGCATTTGAGAGCACTTGCAAGTAGTAGAAACAAAGCTAAAAGGAGTGTCAAATTGGCCAAGTACTATCTATTTCTCTAACAAAATTTGACAAGCCTACATGAGAAGCACAAAGTGACTCACCCCTTTGGAAAGCTTGAGAGACTAATTCCAGATGACCAGGAAAAAAGGGAAAAAAGCTGAAGCACCTCCAAGAATATATATATACATAAATACACACACACGTGTGTGTATCAAGACGATGAAGATGAAAATGCTACATATAAAGGATTCTTACACAAAGACAACCATGCCATAACAGTCCTCAGCAGGAGGGCAGAAACCTTAAGCATAATCCATAGTGCCCATTTGGGCATTGAGAAAGGGAAGAAAACAGCCTAAGGTATTTTATTTTAGTCAGGCTGAATGATGCCACAGAAGGTCAAGGGTTAAATCCAAACTCTTAAGTGGAAAGTTAACGCCTGAACTACAGTGAAGACTTCTCTTCAAGTATGAAATGCACTAGTGTAAATACAACAACAAACACACACACTGGAATCACATCACATTCCTCAAGTTTTGGATCTAAGATTGGTGCATTTTAATTTCAGTTCAAAGAAAAAGGTCACCCCTGGATAATGGACTCCTTTCCACAGAGTTTGGTCTAACACACCATTGACACTGATGGTGTCTTTTCATTGACCAAAATGGGCTTTCAAACAGCATCTTCTGCATTTCTAATTGATTTGCCAGATGATGCTGTAGCAGCAGTGTAATAACACTTTATAAATCATATTTGTTTGGAATGGGATTCCTGATGGGTTAATATCTCCTAAATAGGTCATTATTGCTCTAATTTCTAGGTTGCACACAACATCTAATCCTCCAGCAAAATGTTCTTTAGGGGCACTGGCTCAGAGGCTTCTGAGGCCCCAGATGCAAAAAAAACCCCACCAAAACCAATTGTGTTGGAATTTGGTAAATTTGTTGACTCATAAAAAAACAAGTGGAACCGAACTACTTGTAAAAAGTTATAGAAAAAATACTTAGAAAAGTTATAAAAATAAATTATAAACTGGTTCTAAACAAAGCAGAAAAACATTACCTTATACATACCTTATACATACCCTTTCTTACCCTGCAGCCAGCAGAGACAAAGCTTTGTAATAAACATATTGGATACATCATTTTGCCCATGGCAAAATGAATGCAGGAAGGCTGTCCAGTCTCATCAGTTGATCCCGTTTCTTGGCAGAGATCCTGATCTCAGATATGGCCTCAGAGCTGTTGATCAGTCTCATGTAACCAACTATGCAAAGCTGACACCCAAACTTCAAAAAAACCTCAGAACAATACTAGTGGCTTAGATCTGCCCAAGAAGAGTCTTTACAGCAAAACAAAATTACCATTTCACATTCTGAGAAGGAAATTAGATTTGTTACAAAATGAAAGCACTTTGTTGCAAAATGTAGAAATGAAACATTTCTAGGGCGGGTGAAAAAAAATCCATTGAATCTGAACTGAATTCACAAATACTTTGGGCTCCTCAACTTCACACAATAAGCCTCTTGGCTGATTACTGCAATTCTTAATTAGGAATGAAGCCACACTCACTGAACGAGGGCAAGCATATATATCACAGATGTTAACACCCTGAGGAGCACACATTGAGCACTCTTCTTTCTGCACTGACTTCCCCCTGCCGTAAACTTAGGATATATGAAAGTCTTTATGCTGAGAGAGGCAAACCATAGTCCATGAGGCTGGCCTTCACCAGCAGAGACAATACCTAACCTGTGAGGGAGATGTGCCACAGTCCTGCTCCCAAAACTGCCTGGATGGGAGACTGGCCACAGTATGCTGCAGCTCTCTTTGCTTCCACACACCTGCATTTCCTTTTTGAGAAAACTGTATGAAGGCAATAGCGTCTCACCCAGCATACATTTAGGGTGCAACAAAGAAGAACATTTCCCTCTAAGATTACTTGCTTTTCTGGAGAAAAGTGAGTATGAGGGATGAGTTGAAAAGAAAATATTGCAGTAGAAGGTCCTCAGCTATGGGACTCGCTCTGACAAGCAGAAGAATGAACAGGGAGTAACTACTTTTAAAACTAGATGCCAATACATCTTCTTGATCTAGCTTTTCTTTACAAAATAGCTCAGACGCATACATACACACGCACACACACTCAAATCAGATATTCACACTTACAGGGAAACAAACGCACAGAAAAGGCTTACTCAGGCAGGATGAAAAAGAAGACATGGATGGAGAGGAAGAAAAATGCTACTCCCATTTTGAGCACTTGGAAATCAGAACCAAAGTAAGAACAGCATAGACTCTGAACCTTTCAAACACTCAAAAATGAATGAGCTCCTCAAATGCTTAAAGTTAATCATATGCTGAATCAAGGTTTTAGACTGCAAGCCGACCTGTCCCAGCTGGACCACATTTGCACCACAGCAGTACAAGTGCAAGCTGGCAGACTCATGGGACACTTCGCAGTGCTGTGGTCACAAGCTACCTGCCAGCACCTTACGATGCTACGCGAGACGGGAGGCAGCCGCAAACAACGTCAGCTCTCACTGGCAAAGCACCAGTTCAGTGTGCTATTCTTATTGTCTTCTCCTGCTCCCATTTCTTCCCCATTTCTCATTTTTGCTTTATCCCTTTTTTGTTTTTGTTGCCTGAATGTACTTCTAGAGTCCCTTGC
>VYXH01011810.1:5311-40311 GCA_013397275.1 Burhinus bistriatus | reverse complement strand
GCAGGTTACTAAATGAGAAAGGAGACGTTACTACCCAACAAATAAGGCTGTATTCACCTACTCTTCTTTCATCCCAGAAATATGAAGCATATCTGTTTTAAATAAGGCAAGCATTTGTACAGGTGGACAAATGTCTATTCAGGAGAAGTTTATGACCTTCCCATTAACAGTGAATTCAGTTTCCTAATAGTGACCACCAGACGTGTCTTTTTGGGACTCGTCGATGCATTTCCCTTGGTCTGTACGGGGCTACTTTAGAAGCTGCTGCACAGCCTCAGCATGATGTTGGAATGCCTGGCCAGACAGCTATACTGGCCCTTGTAGAATACCCCAAAAACATAAGGGAACCCCAAATGGGTTATGAATCTAGTCTATTCTCTTCACTGGCCTTCAAAACTCAATGGTTAGTGTTGCACCTTCAATTTGCAATCTTGAGGGAGGACTCAAATGACACAGAAGCTGCTAGGACATGGGGGGACTACCCTGTAAGTGAAAGAACTGCTCACTCACAAGATTAGCCCTGATTTGAAGCAGCAAGAGTAGGACTTGACTAGCCTCACATGCCAATGGTGTCATTTCTGTCTCTTGGAGACACAAAGGTGTCGGGAACAGCACACAGGCAGCCACTGCTGCTCTGAAAAGCTTAAGGGAGTTTTATTTTTGAAAACCTATGTCTGATTACTCTACAGCAAAGATGATTCTGCAGAAGCAAGAGGGATAGAGAAAGAGCCCAATTTATATTAAAAAATATTGATGAAATCCAGTGTTATGACCTGTTATGACTGATTTAAGACTTCTATTTTCTTTAACACTTTTCAATTATTTCCCCCTTCACACACACACACTATTCATCAGCTTAGAAAAATCTCTCAGGCCAGCATGCAGATTTTCAGCCTCAATCGCTACAGTACATGAGTTCTAGATCTAAAAGGCCAAAAAACATCTATTTGACTAAAGAGCTATAAGGCAGCCATAAAAATTATGGATCACAGAAATAAGCAATTAGTGTTATCTTCAATTGCTTTATTGGCAGTATTCACTCGTTAGAATAGAGGCAGCAGTAAAACAGATTGCAACATACTGTATAACAGCATATGGGATTTTACATTATAATGCTATTCTCTGCCAAGAAGTCATATTTTCATTTGAATGCATGGAACAGATTATCACAGGGTTTCCAGCATTAGAAGTGGATGACCCTCTCTCTCTGCCTCTCCTCCTCCCCTCCCCCCAGCCACTTGGCTATTAGGCAGTTTTTTAGGTTACGACTACTTCAAAATAAGCATAGCAACAGAGCAGTAATAAGGGAGCTCTGACTACCGAATATTGACTTGTGCTCTGAGACCCCTGGCTCACGCAGACTGGGCATGTCACAGAGCTATAGAGATAATAAACTCAGCCATGAAGGCAGTGGGTAGACGAGGAGTTGAGGGTTTGCCAGTCTTTTCACCCAGCTGGCTTCAGCTCTAGAGGAAGCTGCTTGCCCGCCCATCTAATCACAGCTGAAGTGCCACAAAGGCAGCCACTAGCAAGAGGGCTGGAAATAAAACAATAGGAATAATAAGAGGGGGAAAACCAGATTCTTTACAGTGTATTTAACATTAGGGATATTTTCTGCGATTGTTTGTGTGTGTCCGTAGATCATCTTTACAGAGCAATGCCAGCATTTCGGTGCAGAGAATCGATTCCCCTCAGGACTGACATGCAAGACCTGTGGTTCACCTGCACATTGGCAACCAATGTGCAAATGTTAATATCTGGCATGTTATGAAAATTAAAGTGAACATCCTATATCATACTACAACTGTTCTGTTCAAATAAAAACATACCCTCCTTTTACCAGCATGATACAGAAAGTGAAGGAGGCTGAAAGCATCATTGTACAGGAGTTGTACTCAAACCTGATTCAAGAAATACTTGTCTCCAAATGTACTTCTTTTGAAATGTCTATATATTGTTGAGGGGAAGGAAGAGAGGGGGAGAGAGGGGTTAAATGCTTAAATAAAATGCTCTGAGGGGAAAAAGCACTTGCCACTCTAGGAACACAGGAACTAGAAAAGCTAGAAGTGTAGGTAGTAATTTACCAGAACAAAGAAATTGGATAGAATTAGGTTTCATGTGTTACTATTTATTCAGCTCTAATGAAAGCCAAATAATTTGATAAAGCTTCAATTCCCATCTGTATCTCTGAATTTCTGTATATATCCAAGACAGAGTTTCTATGGAATGCATTTCACATTTCAGAATTTTCATTTCAGTTTTGGAATTCAGAAATTTAGCTTCATTACCATAACAGCACTATTAAATTATGATAAACAAATTAATATGTTGAACTACATACAATTCTTCAATATGTATGTGCCCTTTTTGAGTACAGCTTTCTTAAAAGGCAAGAGCACAACTGCAATGTCTTACACTATCCTTAAAAATATAAGAAAAAGCCCCTTTCTCAGCAGTGATTAAAACTGTTTAAAAACAGTCTGTTGTCCTCCCAATTTCTGTGTTGGAGACTACAGTCAGAATCTTAATGTTATTTGCCATAAACATCAGCTTGAAATCTTTGCCTCAGAAAGAGCTACAGAAATATTAGCAATAAAAAAGTGGGCTTTTAAGTGTTATGAAGTTTTCTGGATAACTTGCTGGGCAAATCAGTGTGCGTCATGCATGTGTGAGGTGAAAAATTCAGGGAAGATGGGAGGGATTTCTAAACTGTTGAGAGAGAAGATTCTTCTCTCTCTGTGTGTTCTGGTTCAGCATCCCTACCCGTGTGTCATTTTATTCAAAGACTGTGAAATACTTTGAGAAAGCAAATCATTTTGGGGGGAGGGATCGGGGCTGGCAGGCATTTTTGAAAAAATGCTCACAAAAGGAAGGAAACGCTAGGATAGCTACTTCCTCCTCACTCCAAAACATTCAGCCCCAGGCATTCAGCTTTCCTGTAGTAAAAAAATGGTGTAAACTAAAGTGAGCCACAGAGGAGAATGATAGGGCTGGCCTTACACCTATGGCACAGCATGTCACAGGTGGGACAACACTCTGGTAAGAAACATCTAGTGAACAGGTATATATTGCTATGGTGACCCTTCCTATTGCTAACATTTCATGGACGTGCCACATGCATTCAGTTAGTTAAATCTCCTAGCTGTCACCTTCCCTGACAGTAAACCTAGGGGAACCTAGTGGTACCTCAGTGGTAGCACCTCCCAGCGCTTGTCAAAAAAGCTGGCCACACCATTCAGGTGCTAAAATGTGAGCACTTCCACAAATCTGGCCTCATAGAAGGATGCACTTTTATAACACTGAGAAGATTTGCTAGTTTTTCCTCCTTTCTTTGAAAAGATAAGGGCTTCCTGCGAGACGCTGTCCAATATCAGTGCTCACTGACCCCAGCAAGATCTGGTGGCACTACACGTTACACAGGATTGAGCCGTTTGGGGAACTGAGAAAAAGGGAGAGTAAATAATCTAGTGGCTGCTCATCACTATGCTAAATTAGTGAAGGTAGCACAAGCAACAAACCCAGGATGCCTTGGAATGCCAAGCGTGTTCGCTTATAAAATCCATATAAAGCATCTGCTTTTTGTACGACTAAACTCTGTATAATAGCAACCTTTTCCCCCCCTTTCTCTGTATTTAGCAGCTGTTGCAGCCCAGCTCTTGAAAAAGAGGAGTACACATCACAAAGCAGTGTTGGAATCAAGCTGAGCTTTCTTGTCTGTGTTAGGTTCCAGGCTCAAGGGACTACATGTTTTGAAAATGTCACTGTGCTATTTTTTCACTGAAGGTGGGCTTACCAAGTCAGGTGACAAAAGCTACAAAAGGTAGTAGAAAAAGAAAAGATTCTTCTATCCTACTTTTTGTGTCCTAACTGTTAGTGCTATTTAATTAAGCATTCCTGGAGATAATATAAAGATGACTACAGTTCTCTAAAAGAATAACACGTTGCAACACAACTGTCAGGTCCTTGACATCGTCTTATGCAAAGGAAAGGGCAGCTCCCACAAAATAGCAAGTGGTCACCGTTTTCTGAAAGGAAGCACATGTTTGTGGCTAATCTTGTAACCAATAATCTGATACAAAATGTCCCACCCATCCTCCACCAAATCTTTAGCGGGATATAACGATTGCAATGCAAGGACAAGTTTGGGCAAAAATGTATTAAGGTATTTTGTACAGTATCCAGTAATTGAAATGCTATTTTAGGACTGCTCCGTAGATTGCTCCAGGGACGGGGACCGATCTCACATTAGCATGCACTTGTACTCAGATTGATAAATGTACTCATGTACACACGTACTCATTACATTGATAAAGGCTCTTTTTTCCATCCCTCTTTTGCCTCCCATCTGCTCCTTTCCACAAAAGTCTAAGGATCTCAGCTAACCAGAGGCTGCAGCACTAAGGGTAGGGGAAGGGGGGGTGTCTTCTTTGCAGTGGGAGGAGGGAAGGAGAGAGGAAGTTGTTTTGTTTTGGCTCAGTTCTGTAATGAATTTGTGAGTTGCAGAAATTGATCTGTCATAGTGCAACAGATTGTAGCTTGATCTGCCAACAAATTGCAAGCAACAGTAGGTAATGACTAATTGCAAGTGTCAGGGTTTTTTGTTTGGTTTGCGTTTTTGGTTTTTGTTGGTTTGTTTTTTTTTTTTAAGGAAAGGTAATCTTTCCTGAAGGAATATAGGGACTGCGATAAAATGAAAAAGGTAACAATAAAGAAACTTACTGTTTTTGTATAAATGTTACTGATAAATAACAGCATCTGTATTCAGGTTACAGTTTATACTCCATGGGCTGCTCTTAATGGGCTCAGCCCCTTCCTTGATTCAGGACCTCTTTAGGATTTAGGATTGCCCACTCCTACCAGTTAGAATTCCCTAAAACTTTGAGCTAGCTGATAGCAGTATGCAGAGACCCATGGACTGCCATGAAGCATGTTGATATATACCCATTGACAAACTGGCACAGTCCACACAAGAAACTTTACCTGGTTTTTAATCGAGGTGTATTTCCAGTTAAATCTGCCAGGAACCACATGCCACGGACGAAGAGACGTTTGGTTTCTTCTTTGAACATGGCTAGGGTCTGTGCTCCAATTTAGGGTAACAAAAAAGCAGTTGTCTTCTGACACCAGTTCCCTCTCTGAGGACTGCTGTAGGTTGTGCTGTCTCCCTTGCTTCACTGTGACAGGTAAACAGGAAGGAAAGCAGTCTTTTCTTTTATTTCTGATTTTTTTGAGTTTTTATTTAAGTCAGAAACTCAGAATTAATCTCAACAAAGAGTGGATTTTAGGAAGTTCACCCACAACCTAGTCCAGGGGTAGACCAGAAACAGTGTTGGACTAAAACAGAAAAAAAACCAGAAACAGGCAGGCAAGTAACACCAGGGGAAAATCATCAAAACTAAAGCTTTCCTAGCACATGGGAATAAAACCCCCAAACCAACAACCAACTCCCCCCCCAAAAAAAACCCAACCCAACCAAACTAAAACCAGATCTGAAATAAAACTTACAGAAGTGGAAAAGAGCACTGCATTTTATTCATTGTCATCTTTTCCTGTATCACTGGAAGTTTAGACTCCTCTGCAGCTCACTAGTCTTGTAGCCTGCAGCAGGGTCACTGAAGACCCTTAGAGTTACAGTGTGTGCAGACAGGAGGAGAGAGAAGCAGAGTCATCCCCAGAAAGGGCACATGGATGAGCAATACGGTGTAACCTAAATGCCACACTTGTGATCTTGAAAGGCAGCACGTTTCAGAGTGGAAAACATACATCCACATCTTGATAGCTACAAGCTTGCTTAAACTGCTTACATTTATTGTAAAACTGTCTCAGCTTTTCAACTTCTGTGCTGCAGACAACTTAAAATCCAGATTTTCAGCACACATCTCCAGCTTCACATCGTCGCCTATATCTTTTACATTTAAACACTACATGACAGCAGAGCCATTTGACAACAGTAATATAGTGCAGCTAACACATACATAGCATGGTGTTGACAGGGGTATTGTGATGAGTGAACATTGGTCTAGACAAGAGCCAAACACCTGTACTGCAAACAATGGAGCATCCTTTGCAAGCCACAGGCAAGAAGGAGACAGCTTCCAGGAAAAGGAAAAACTTCACTTTGGGGTGGATTGTGTAGGTCATGTAGGGTGAAATACATACAGCACGAACCTGCTGTATAATCACAGGACAGGGCTAGCAAGGGTAATGGGTGATACCTAAACGCTGCTAGTCCTCAGCACAATGAAGAATTTCGTCCACTGTGAATATTCAGAAATACAAGCATTAAATTCAGTATTTGCAAGTATCCGTGCTAATGTGATTTGAACTCTCATTGTTCAGGTAAAGCAAACATGACAAGGTCACTGCATATTTCAGTTGCAGTTTTTCTTTTTATTTTAATATGGGAAATATTTGTCAGTATTTTTTCCATACTTTGCTCAGACCTCTTCAGCACAAATTCACTTAGTAGGAAAGTGCTTATATGTTCCATTTAAACAGAAGCTAAGCCTGTATACTCAAATATCCTTAAAGGAAATTGTATTTTACAGATCAGAGATACATTGCTAACAACAAAGTCATTCTGCCTTTCCTCTGGGGGGGGAGGAGTCAGAAAGCTTGCAAGTAACTGTTGACTACCCAAATAGGAGGTTAAGAAAGATTTTCAGTCTGTTCACAGTTTTCTATTATTTTAATTCATGTAAGAAGGAATTTAACAGAAAAGCAAGCACTGATTTCAACTAAAAGTCTCTATTTGCAGCAAGGTAGCCTGGAACTTTTTGCATTATTTATAAATGAAAAGTAAGTGGACAACAGGCACTCCAATGACTAAACATGTAGTTAAGGTGCAATAGAGTGTGTCTGTCTTCCAGAGTGCCCTGGATATCCTAACTGATGTTTTACTGTTACTTATCTATATTATTTTTATTTATTCAGTATTGTAATTGTTCCTAACTTACTTCAAGTGCAATTGCCAGACATAAAGGAAAAGATACTTAATAAAGTGCATTAATAAAGTGAGGATCATTTAATGATCATCCTTGCCTTATAATGATGAGGCTCTTAAAAGCTCATGTAGTGCATTGATTCTTATTCTACAGTCACCAGGAGTCTTGAAGCAACTAAGAAAGGGAAAATATTAGAACCAGTTCTGGCGAACTACCCCAGCCCAGTTACCAAACTCTGACAAGACCAAAGACAAAAAACCAAGAGCAGAAACTACAAGTAAAACCCAGAACCCAAAGAGAAGTGGCACTTCCTTGCACAAAGAATTCTTAGCTAATAAATAGCCAGTGGGCAAGAACTTCAAAATTATCATCACATAATTCTTGTAATACAGCATCCTGTCTCTGATAGCAGCCAATACTGAATGCAACAAGGAAAGGCATACTCCCTCTCCTGCCCCGTTCTGTACCTAAATTGTGCAATACAGTACCATGGGGAAAAAAGTATTCCTCCACCCTAGCTGGTAAATAACTCATATCTGCATGAGGAGTAATGACAGCTCTTATTTAAATCCTGGTTGGAAGGACTATAAGCTACAATTTGAGTATTAAAAGTAAATTTGTGTTGGGCTTTATTAAAGTAAATTGTTTCGGCTTCATTTCATCCTGCAGCTCTGAGTTCCACAAGTTAAATGCATACACCATGTGCTGTACTTTGTCACTCACTCTAATGAATCACTCTTTGGCCCGTTGTTGTTCTATTTTGAGTTCTCTCTTTTTCTTTTGTTACAGACAAATGTAATGAGAAGCAGCAGACTGGCCTGATCTATGCCCTTCATTATTTTATATGCTTCTGCCACGTTTCCTCCTGCTCTTCTTCTTTCCAAACTAAATAATAATCCTGCCCTTTTTAATGTGGCCTTATGTGAAAGGCTCTCAGATAGCTCTACTCATTTTCTTTGCCCTTCTCTGGACCATTTCTATTTCTGTTATGTCTTTGAGATAAGGTGACCAGAAGTGAACATGATTTTCAAGGTAAGGACATGCCATTGATTTATATGGCAGCATTAAAATATTTTCTTTGAGATTTATCCTCTTTGACCACCCTCACATTGTATTCTATTTCTTTCTGACTGACAACTAGCACCATCCTACAGAGCAGCCATCTTAATTGAGCTGACTTCACTGACTCTTACGTTAGTGCTAATTCAAAACATAAACATGCCTGAGAACGTGAATTTCATTGTATACCATTTCATTATATTTGCCAAGTACACAGTCTGATTAGCCCTGGAATTCCTCAAAACGTTACAAAACACCAATTAACCAAAATTATTTAGTATGGTCAGCATATCACATCAGCTCCCGCAGAAAGTAGAAAGTAAGTAGTGGAGACCGTAGGGGAGGAGAAGAAGGCAAAGGATGCAAGGAAGGCCAGTTAATTCCTATGCTTGATTTCCTCTTTTTTAATACGTGTTAAACTTGAACCCAGATCTACCTTGAGGTTATTAAGATTCCTTATGAGGTCTTTATACAGCACCCTGTAAAAAACCTTAAAAAGCTAAATATACACTAATGCTCTTTTCCTCCCTACTTCGCTAGTCCTTTAAAATAAATCTCACAGTCATACTGACTGTTAGCATAAATTAGAGTTCCTTCTGATCCTGGAAATACTATCATGCTCTACATCGCTGAAACTTTGCTTATTTACACCTGTGATATACATACACATGCCAGGTGTCCCGATTCTTTTCTGACTGCAATTAGGCTGAACTCATCCAAGCATTTAAAGCCAATGCTTAGCTTTAAGTAAATGTAAGATGCAAATTTACTTAAGAATCTGTCCTAGGCTTAAAGCTATGGTTCAGGGAAAGACTTCAGCATGCACATTTACTTAATCAAGCACATGTGGTAAGCATGACTTCATATGCTTAATCACCCTACAGGAGTAAATGAAGAATGTCTCCAATGAAGACAATGGATTTACAGTGGGATACAGAAGGGGAGGTTTAAAATTACATTTTTAATAAAAATTTTCAAATCAGTCCTTAAACATTAGCATCTACATCATTGATTCTTGATGTTCAGATCATCAAAAATACAAAGACATCACTGTCTTGCTTTTTGTGCTTTTTGTTCCTTGTTGTTCCTCACAAGTAGCAGCTGCAGGAGGAACCAGGATAGAGGTTAACTTTTCTGTAATTTTTTTCATCTTTTAAAAATCTGTTGATAAATGCATCACTGAAAGACACTGAATCAGAGCCCAGAAACTGTGAAACTTAAGGATATGTGAAGCATGCACAGAAAGAACATATGTTTTTCCAATGTCCTCAAATCTGCTTCAGTCCTAATCTTGGAAGGACCATCTCTAAGGGTGAGTGACTAAATGAAACCTCAGTCCCTCTGTCAAATACAGGACCACAAGAGCCCATAGTGGCAGGGGTTTTACTGCTACAAAAATTGGGAACTGAACCAAGAATACCAACACATTGCACAAAGGCCACTGGAAAGCCATTAGTCTTTTGCTCACTGTATTACAACTAGGGATAGGCAATTCACTTGACTAAAAGAAAGACCAAACCGTCCAAAACCTTATCAGATATAAACCAGACCTTTTTGAAGCTTTGAAAGTGGTCATATACTTTTATTATATTTTTTGTCTGTTTTGTATATGCTTGAGCTTCCTGGATTTGGATAAAAGTACCTGAAATGTCAAGATACCAACTGCTCTTGCAGTGTTTTCAATCTGTTTTATAGATTCAAGCGGCTTGGATATTTAAAGTGCAGTTAAGTTTGCCCAATGTGTAAAGCCAGTAACAGACTTCAAAAAAATGAACAGTTAAAAAAAGTTGTAATTTCTGCCCTTACACTGCACCAGAGTCTGGGGGACAGCCATATGGAAAGCTAAAGTAATATAGAATGAACAACAGACAGAGTGGAAAATTTAGGATCTTCAACAGTAGCCAGTAAGCTAAACTTTAACATAAGGTAGAAATAAGCATTTAACTTAGGGACACTATAGTAATACCAGTGACAATAGATTGTTTTCATTTTTTCTTTTGAATTTAATGTTAACCAGAGTACTGAAAATGTAAGTATTACATTATTTCCTTGACCTGTCAAGAAGAATGAAGAGGAAGAAACGTGGATTCTTAGTTGTAGGATGGAAAGAAGAAAAAAAAACCCACCAGTGCTCCAAAAAGTGAAAGGATCGGTTGAATGAAACAGGTATCCACTTCAGGCTTTACCTAGAGTACAGAGATCCTGACCAAGAGTGGCTGTTTCAATCCAGGTGTCTTTATTAAGCAAAGATTGACATATATGCCCAACATGAAGGAGCTTTGTGATTGGTAACAAATGTCTGCCAAGGCTATGATGACAACAAAGCAGTAGACATATGTCGCTTTCAGTAAATGTGACTTGAACGTAGGTCTTTAGAGATGAATGGCTAGCAAGCTGACTTGCTTGCCAGCTTCACCCCACTGTCACCTAACTTACAACAATGCCCTAGAGGAAAACATATTATGTAGCACAATGTCTATAGCAAAAAGAATTATAGGCACTAAAACTTCCATGCACTGTATGGTCCCTGTCTTATTTAGAGACACCAAAATAGTCTGACAGGCACTATGGACTGAACTGCTTCTGTTGATTTTATTTAGGCAAAATCTTTTGATATAGCCAGCTCAAAATGATTATTACAGAGTTATCAGGGTGTACAGTAATTATATGTAAAAGATTAGGCTCTTATTTTCCATTTTGGTGGCTAAGGCCTTAGGTCAAAAGTCATACAATACAGACACACTAAACTTTGGGAATTCAAACACCAAGGAGGATAATTTCTAGAAGAAATTATTTACACTACATTTTTTTTCAACTCACTTGAACAGCCCTAGTTTATACTAAAGAGGAGACAGATGAACAGAATTGTCCTGACACAAGTCCTAGTGAAGTGTGCAACTATTACCAGGCCCAAGGAAGCTAAGCAACAAGAGACTATGTCTATACTGTCTACCCTGATGGTGTGTCATCACAACAAACCACCCCTGATGCACTTCTCAGTGTGCCGCTGCCAAGTAATAAACAGGTATAAATGCCAGCAAAGAAATACAGAGCTCTAACAAGTCCCCTCGCCTGAACAGCCAAGGGACCTGACCTCCATACCTTGGGGAAGTGGGCATTGACCCCACATCTGAGAGACACACAACAGATCTTTCCACTGTATTTCATGTTTGGTATATGCTTAAATGCCTGTTGAATGGGAGGCTGCCTGTAAGGTGGCTCAAAAATGATTTAAAACAATTGCTTCAAAATTAGTATAGGGAAAACAAAACAAAACAAAACAAAAAACCCACCACAAAAACCCAGCAGCAATTATCGCAGCCTAAACCAATTAGCCATGCTGTTTCTTTGTGTAGCTGGTGATGGCTGCTCATCCAAAGAATGATCCATTCCTGTCATTCTTCTTCAAAGGTTACCTTGCAATGCGTCCAGCCCCCAGGCTCATCAGAACCACTGTGACCTGATATCCTGCAGGTAAAGACTTGATTTTCTGCTGATTTACTAAAAAAGTCTTATGTTTTACTGCTCACATGTACTCTCTAGAGCGTGGTCACATGACCAGTATAATGACAATCTGTCTCTCTGCTAACATTTCTCTACTTTGGTTATTTGTTTGATAAAGTGAGGAGCTTCCCTTTTGTTGCCCTTCATCAGAGCTTAATGTCTTTACTTTGGGATCAATATACTTTATGAATAATTTTATTTCCTTCTATTTTTATGGTCTTTTCTCCTCATTATCATACTGAGTTTATTAGCTGGTGCTGTCAGTATCTTTACCCTGTCATATGTTCCTGAGGTACAGTAAATATCACTTGTGTTGTAATTAATATGCACACCCTCTGCAGTAATTAAAGCACAGACCCCTTCAACCAGCTGAGCTTCCTACACTAATTCCACCTTATCTTCATAATGAACTTATTGTAATCTGAAACTACCACTGAATATTGTTCAGTAAGGATAGAAGAATGAAATCTAACGAGATGCAATAATATTTGTGAACATGTTAATATGAAAAAATGAATTTAATTAGCCTTAAATCTAATTAAATTTTCTGTACAATCAAAATCCCCCCATTTATCCCACAAAAACACTGATGGTGCAACACTAGTGCCCCATCAGAGATTCACACAAAGATGGAGACCAGATACTTCATTCTCTACCCACAAAATTCTCACAGTTAGCTATCTAGAGGGTTCCCTGCCCACAGATAATTATAGGAAGGACTTAGAATCTCTGCTCAGGGATGTGATTTGGAAGCAAGATAGGAAGGTGAAGATGGAGAGACAATTCCAGCCCACTGAAAAGGGACCCAGCAACGAAACAGTTTGGCAAACATTTCCGACAAGGGAGCGGAAAGGAATACTGAATATACAAGCATGATAGTATAATGCAGAATGATTAGAGGGAGACTGGATACAAGAAATTCAGTTCTTATTTTCTGAAAACATTTCCATATGGGAGACTAGCGCCTAAGGTGCAGACTCACACAATAGGAAGAAAACTGGCAGGCTACATAGACTGAAAATTGGCTGAAGGGCAAGAAACAAACAGTGGAAGTAAATGGGATTATTTCAAGGTGGAAAGAGGTTACCAGTAGGGTACAACCCAGCTTTCTAATTATTCACAGTAATGACTTGGATGATAGTATGGAAAGGATCATTTCCAAGATTCTAGTAACTGGGAAGCACAGCGGTAATAAATACCAATGTAATCCAATAGCCATTTCATTAATAGTTAATTTGAGAACCAGAGAAGTTGCACAGAAAAGTGTTTGTGTGTATCATGAGGCAGGATTGAGACATACAATGGCACAAAAATTGAACGACCTTCCCTTGTAAATGGTCATTCTAGAAGAGGCTTAAGCAACGGCCGTTGAGCAGCTCCTTGTGCTTTATTGATTGATGTCAATCTGTCCAGTTCCAGAATGTTAACTTCACTTTAAAATGTGCCCTTTTCTGTCATTCTTTTCCTGTAACCCCCTAAACATGCCTCATTTCCTACACCAAAAAATTATGCGGTCAGATATTGATTTGTGACTCTGGCTGACATCTGAATAGTGAGAAAATGAATTTACTTAAAGATGTATGTGGATAAATAAGTAAAGGAAGCAAAAAAACCTACCTAAATTTCTGCTAAACTGGACTGACACAATGTAGTGACTAAGAAAGCAGTATTATTCTCTTCCATCAAACTATGGAGAACTGTCCTAACATGAGAAGGTTGTTCCCAAATTCCCCGAAAGAGGAGGAAGAGTCATATTCCGTAAGCCATTGCGGAGAAACATTTGGTCCTGAAAAAAATGACATCATCATTATTTTTTCTGACTCACGAAAGAATTCATATATAGATGATTTTACTCACCTTCTAGACCCCATAAGGTACACACAACCAATCAAAGAAGGAAAAAAAATACCACAGTTGTTCATCTGTTCAAAATTCACTAGGTAACCCTCACAACTCAAAGGCACAACTGAACCACAGAAAAACTACCCTGTTTGCCAACACTGAGATCACAAAAAAAAGCAATCTATGCCCAATACAGAAATTTCACACAAGTTTCCCCTGTAAATTGAGGTTTACAAACAGGCACTCAAAGCCCCCATCACTGCCTTCCTTCTGCACTTCACTTCTGAGAGAAGCAGCGAAGACTGACTCTGCATGTTTGCTGAAGTTGTTGGACTAAGAAGTAAGCAAACCTGAGCATTTTTAATTTTCTTTCAAACTGTACTTGGGAACTGGTGACTTAGCTCTAACTTTTCACTAATATGAAATATTTCAGCTATTACCACTCAAAGCTTTCAGAGATTTTAACTTGGCAGTTCAAAATAGTGCCAAGATTTTAAGCTACAGTGTATCACGTCATGCCAGAGAAGGAGCAAGAGAAGAGAAGGATATAGAAAGGGCAAGAAAAAAGAATGTGCAAAACTAAAAGTGATTAAGTGAGCAGAGATAAAGATATAAGGGCAGAAAATACAATAGTTTTTTCTCCTATATTCCTTTCATGAACCCTGCAGTCCTTATCTTACTTCTGCTTTCTACATTTTTACATGCTTTCTTTTTTTCTCTGGCTGCTTCTTTATTTCTAGACATGATCACAGTATTCTTCAGTTTAGAAGAGTAGACTCTTATCCTCAAACTGTGTACCTGAGGACACCTTCTAGGAGACTGTGTCCAATAGACTTGAGTGGAGGCAGGTTTGTGCTTTTCAGTCTGCAACTGCAGTACTGGTACCTCCTGCTCTCACCGCTGCAGATGCAGGGTATAGATGGGCCAACGTTCTGACTCAGTAAGGCATTTCTTAGGAACTTATTGGTAATTACATAGCTCTGTCAGTGTAGCAGGCTGCAGGAAGCATGTTGTTACTACAGGTAAGGATTCCTAGCACCAAAGGATTTGAGTGTCAAGGAGCAGCAAGAATGGGTTGCTCCTCAAAGGAGATGAGCCAGGAGCTGAGGGTGACAGCAAAGCAGGCAGGGCAGTGTCCTCAATATGAAAGGGTGCAGTATCACAGTCCTCAAAAAAGGTCCCGTGGCAGTAACCAGGATGGTAACCATCAGCCAAGAGCTCACTGATTGTCAGACAAGTTCATGGCGAAAAGGGCCAGTGAATCCAGAAGTCAAGTCAGCAGGTCGAGGGTCCAGATCAGGATCAGCAAGGTACCTGGCCAAGCACAGGCTCACCTGCAGCGTAGCTCAGGCAAAAGCCAGGCAAGTGCCTGAGTTTAAAAGCAGCTCCTAACCCAAGTGGAGGAAACCCCCGCATAGCTATTTTCACAGCAGTCTTGCCCAAGGTTACACAGCTGTGCCATAGCAGAGCCAGTGCTGAGCACAGTCGGCTAAATTTTGACAAGGTTCCTGACACTAGGAGGGAAAATGTTAGCTTAATCAAAAGGATTGCTACAAATTTCACTTTAATGTCATCCTTAAATAGTCTAATAAAATTTTTTGTCTTCAAGTATCTCCTATAATCCAGAGTCACAGACCAGTTCTGGCACCAGCAAACGGTAAAGTGCCTGGCCCTGTGGTCCTTATGCCCTCCAATTCCTTCACCTTCTTTCTCTCTTTGTAATTCAGAATGTGCTGTTTTTTTCTGAGTTATCTCTCAAATTGTGATCAGCTTTTTTGAGCAAAGAATACTATGCTTACACATATATATTTGATCATGTAAGTACGTAATTCCTACTAGCTTTCAAGAAATTCTTTATCATAAACATATGTTCTGCAAGCAACATTTGCAGACCATATCCCAAAGCATCAGAAAGGATAAAAAAGCAAATTATGAGAAAAGATCTTTCTCAAAGGTCTTGTGATATTTTAAACAACAAGGAGAGGAGGTAGCAGGGATGGCCTCTTTTTCCACATGTGGCTTTTAGACAGTTCAAGAGAGGTATCTAGGCCAATGCTACCTCCTTGGACTGGCAGAGAGGCTGGGCAGACTTCAGCTAATGAGTATCTCCTGCCACAGCAAACAACCCGCTGGGAAAAACCATCATCATGAGCCACCTGAGAGCTGCTCCAGACATCTCCTTTTCTCAGGAATCTGGGTTGTGCAATGTGTGCCCCTGTAACTTTCAGCCACACAGAGCTTTCAGTGTTCAGCTTGCAGAATGGCATTGGTTGGCCACTCCCAGAATGAAGTCACCAGTTCAGTTGTAGGATTCAATAAAACCCCTGCAGGCCTGCTAAGGGACCTAGATTTTAAAGGCTCTCTGTTTGTTTTCTTTGCAAATACAGCTTTCCCCCCATGGTTAACTGCAGACACAATTACCTGTTTTGGCACAGCCTAGTCACACAGAAACCAGAACTGAATGTCTTGACCTTAGAGTTTAGAAAGGTTGAGTCCAAAACCTTAGCAGGACCAACTTCTTACCTTCTTACCAGCCAGATTGTCCGGTGTTTTAATTCAGAGCAACTCTGTAAAAATTTAGTAAAGTTCTACAAAGTGATCGTAATTTATGACTAATCAGTTACAGTCCTTTGAGTTAAAGCAGTCAGATTCTACTCCTATTAGCAGGAAAAAAAAATCTAAAATGAAAACAATCGGCATTTAATACTTGGTCCATTCAGCTGTCTGCTACACTAGCTTTTCTGAAGCCAAGCAAGGGAAAATTGCCTGTACCCTCTACCTCTCTGGGTCCAGGTCTCCCCCACCCTCCATTGCTGGGCTGCTTCTACAACTGTTGCCTTATTCCTCCTTTAACCAAAGATCATCGACATCTTATCCTCATGTGCCTCATCTCCCTCTTGCCAACATTGCAAACCACTTCTGTTCCTCTCCTCACAGCCTGGCACCTGACCTACCTCACCCATACCAGCCCTGCTCCAGGTGAAGTTTGCATCAGACAGAGCCCAAGTTATTAAACCTGGAGACCGACACCATTCAGAGCCATAAATACTTTCATCTCTACACCACCCATGGCACTACCAATTCCAGCAACCCGGCCTACTGCCAGCCTGACTGACCATTCCCAGAGCCAGCAGAAGCCCAACAGTGCTCAACAGCGTGTGCTGTGCCCCATCTCACACATACAATGTGCTTACAGTTCCCTGCATGGAAAGAAAGGACCTGGGACACTAGTTCATATAAGGCCGGGCTAAAAGGCAGGGCAGGTTTTACTAATGGTTGGAATGAATCCTTCTGAAGTCCAGAGGTGGATCAGGTAACAACATCATATCTTTGTGTGAAACTGTCTAGTTTAGCTACTAAGCAGTAGAAAAGTCCAGCAGATTTACTCAAAATCTGTCCAAGCATTATTCTAGGTCTGACAAGTTGGTCTTTTCTGACACTGAGATTTTTCATTGTTTTGCAGCTCATTTAGTCATCAGTAACAGTAGAAAAGGTGTGGAAAATGACTGTCAGTTTTCCTTCACATTTTACATCCACTTTGCGTTAAGTGTCAATGATTATATAAGGTGGACAGGAATGGATAAGCAAAATGCCAAAGTCCATAATGCAGACTTCAGCAAAACAGAAGGTAGTCTCCTTAGCATCCTATGTGTGGTCTTGCTCTATTTCCAGGTGAAATCTGGCAGGGATCTCCATTGCGCTGAAGATAAGGAAGGTGTTGCTACAGCTCCCGGGGCCAAACAGTGTATTCTGTCACTGAGCAAGCCCCTCTTGAAATCAGTGGGAGTTTTGCTTCTTCAGAGACCTGCTGATCTTTTTCCTGGGCCGATATTATTTAGAAGAAAATCCATTGAATTAAGTACAGCTAAATGCTCTTTCTGTTTAGTCTGCTTGTCCTGTGGGTTTGGAGGCATTGACAAAGTGAACCCACTGAGGAATGGAAATAAATGGAGGAAGATGAAATCAAATCAAATTAAAAAAACCATGTTCACTGTCCCCTCCCCACCTCACTTATATCTCAGATTACACAATAGGACAGTTACACCAATATAGTCAGGAAAACACTGTACTGTAGAAAAAAAAAAAAAAAAAAAAAAAAAAAAAAAATTTGAAACAAAAAANAAAAAAAAAAAAGAGAATATGTTGAACTGCAGATAACTGAGTATTCCATGATCAAACAAAAGGGAAGGAAGTGCCCTTACTTGCTTCTGTCTGAGTTTATGTAACTGCTACCACGTTAGCTATTTCATTAGCCAAGAGATTTTTTTTCTGCTTACTTAGTCAATAGAAAGTAGCTTTAGATAATTAAGGTAGTTATCATTTACATTCGCATTTTATAAAATCCCTAAAGGGCCTGTTTCCACAGTTACAGGTTACTAGGCTCTCACTGTAGCCTAAGTCTGAGAGGGGTCGGAGCCCAGAAGACAATACGTTGCAAAGGCATGCTGGTGACAATCTTTCTTCCTGCCACTAGTCTATGCTGTTGTATAAAGTTCAGAACAGGCCTAGGGAAGCTCAGTGCAAATGTTGGGTTGATCACTTTTGTCTCAGAATCTTCTGAATTCAATTGCAGAACGGTATGCTCTATTGTTCTGTTCTGTAAAGTATATTTAGCTTGCTTAATTAACCTATATTTCAGACAAGTCATGCAGGCATTCATGTAACTCTGTATATGCCTTTGTGATTAAACTTTAATGAAAGGGAGTCTAAAGTAAATTCTTCCATACGTGGTTCTGAAACAGACTAAAAAAAAAATCAAAACATACTATTTCTGTCAGATGAATTATTATTATTTTGAATTTTCTCTGTGAAAGGGAAAAGGATATGGATCACAATGAACACAGGTTTGAGAGGAAAGGGTGTTTCTGATTATGCTTAATAAAGGTTACTTCAACTAAAGACAGGTATAGAGATATGAAACAGTTCAACATGAATTCTGGATAGGGCGTAGAGCACAAGAGCTAGTACATAGTTGTCAGAAGGAAGCTTATATTTGTAATATGTGTGAAAAAACACATAATTCTTTATGTTTTTATTTTCTCTCAAACAAGTAATGCAGTAGTGCTATTCCTAAATAAGGAAAAAAAAAATCAATGCCAGGCAGACTAGCACTCATAAGCAGCTTTACAATAGCAAACCAGTATGTGTCCATGAAGGAAGAAAAAAGGATTAGATAAGAAAACAGATTTCACTTTTAAGCCTCTAGTGGATTCTTAAAAACAACAGAAGGAAAAAATGATTTTATCCACTGTTGGGAGAAAAATGCTTTGCCCAGTGTCCTTTAAAGTTTCAATTAGAGCAACCTGAGAGTCACAAAAATCCACATTTGTTTGCTCCTCTGTTTTACATTAAAAGATATTATAAAAGATATTTATTACTAGACTGAGATGAAGGTTGGTTTGATGAAACATTGGCATTATTAGGATGTTAGTACATATTAATGAACTTTAAAAATGCAAATCATTGACCCACTAGGTGGTCTCATGGTCTCATAAATAGCAATCTTTTGCATTCCAGCATCCAAATACCTAGTTAGGAGCTTTACAGAATGCACATTATAGGTGATATAGACCATAACAAGTACTTTGGCAAGGGAAAAAAATCCATTCCAGCCTATTGTGTCAATTAAAATGAAGGGATTTTTATGTTATGAACCATATGTTCAAAGAACATTACATGTACAATTACATACAATCATTCTGCCTATGAAGAACACAATAATCCTGGTACATTAGTGTATGGCTTCTGGTAAAATTTGATACTGGTGTTTTTTCCACTTAGCTTGTGTTAAATAATAATTTGGATTGCAGCCGTTCCTTACTCTGTGCTGTGATCCCACCAAAAGTCAAGAGTAAGAAGATTAGCACAATTAGATGGGAAAGCAAAGCATCAGCGAGATCTTTCAGAAGTGATAGTAGTGACAGTGTCACCACTCCCTTTTAGCCAGTGAAAAAACAATTACATTGGTGGTTCAGAGGAGATGTGGTTTAATGACAGGAGAGGGACTCAAACATGCTGTTGGCACACACATCCCAAGCTTCTTTTTTCCCCCTCCTAAATTTTGCAATCTAAACAGACATACAACCAAAGTCTTCAGGTCCTAGAGTAATGGGATTCATACCTTAGCATAGAATGCCTTTAAGTGGTACTGCATTAACAGCACTGTCATGGTTTAACCCCAGCTGGCAACTAAGCACCATGCAGCTGCTTACTCACTCCCCCTGGTTGGGATGGGGAAGAGAATGGGAAGAGTAAAAGTGAGAAAACTCATGGGTTGAGATAAAGACAGTTTAACAGGTAAAGCAAAAGCCACATGCACAAGCAAAGCAAAACAAGGAATTAATTCACTACTTCCCATCGACAGGCAGGTGTTCAGCCATCTCCAGGAAAGCAGGGCTCCATCACGCGTAACGGTTACTTGGGAAGACAAACACCATAGCTCCTGAAGTTCCTCCCCTTCCTCCTTCTTCCTCCAGCTTTATATGCTGAGCATGACTTCATATGGCATGGAATATCCCCTTGGTCAGTTGGGGTCAGCTGTCCCAGCTGTGTCCTCTCCCAACTTCTTGTGCAGTCCCAGCCTGCCTGCTGGCAGGGTGGTGTGAGAAGAAGAAAAGGCCTTGACTCTGTGTAAGCACTGCTCAGCAATAACAAAAACATCTCTGCATTGTCAATACTGTTTCCAGCACAAATGCAAAACATAACCACACACTAGCTACTATGAAGAAAATTAACTCTATCCCAGCCAAAACCAGCACAAGCACATATCATTTTCACATGCCTTGGAACCAGAACAAAAGGCATAGACAGAAACAAATCCTGAGCAATAGTTCATTAGAAGTGCAGTGGCATGCAAACTAAAATATGTAGTGTCCCAGCTCCTGGTGACACACATACACTGTGGTGTTGCTGTTTTTCTGATTGCAAGGTTCTGTGGCCTTTGGCGATCCCACCCCATCATTAAGGATTGAAGCAGGTGCCTGACTTTGCAACTAAGCAGCGGTGCTCGGACATCTCACTGGTGTGGCTGCTACTGCAGGAGCAACCCACAGTTTTAAGGACACATTTAAACACAAATAATATTAAACTACAGAAAATGTTTACCAGTTTGTAAAATTATTAGTTCTATTTTTTACTGATCTGTCTATTTACCAAATTAAGCCAATATATCAAATCTAATGTCTTCCCTCTCTAATTATTATTAATAAAGACTGCTTATTTCCCCTTAACAAGAATTCATTTTCTCTCTTCAAATTAATAACACACTGAAGTAACTCAGGCACCACAGGGCCTGATTCCAGGCTTGGTTAATCTGGAGTAGCTCCAGAGCTTTCATGTAGCGAGATTTACAACTGTGCATATGGGCCAGTATATGTCCCTCCACCTGTAGGCTCTCTCTTGAAAGTTATTCTGGTCTAAACTTCAAATCAAACTCTCCCACAGTACTGGAAAATTAAAACCATCAGCAGGACTATCTTTGCTTATGCTTCTGAATCTAGTGGAGCTACGTATGCTGATTTTCAACACGTGAACATCTTGTTTGTCCATAATCATCAGAAAAATCATTCCATACACTTAAGCAGATGAAGAAATATGCAGAAAGTGCAGAAGAAACGTTGCTGAAACTAAACAAGATCACCTCAGGAAACCTGGCAACATTTCTGTGGTTCTCAGGATGCTCATCCAGAAGGTCTGTGCTCGCATGTATGTCCTGGACCATCCTTCCCTTGCCATAGAGCTGGCTACGAAATACCGCAGTCCCAGCTGGGGACTTTCACGGTGTCCTGTTTTGAGATAGAACACAACCAATTTTCTTTTCAGTAATTTTACTTTTCAGTTAAGTCTCTTCTAACTGACTATGTTCTCTGAAATTAACAGCATATTTTTTGGACAGTGTCTGCTTCTAGCAGATAATATCTGATGTTTATAGTTAATACCAAGGAATGGTATGATGAAAAGCTCTTGATTATACTTACTGCGATAACAACCAAGGTCAGCTAACTGTTACGTACCAAGTTGGAGGGACAAGTTAAGTCTCTTCTAACTGACTATGTTCTCTGAAATTAACAGCATATTTTTTGGACAGTGTCTGCTTCTAGCAGATAATATCTGATGTTTATAGTTAATACCAAGGAATGGTATGATGAAAAGCTCTTGCTTATACTTACTGCGATAACAACCAAGGTCAGCTAACTGTTACGTACCAAGTTGGAGGGACAGAAGCAGAAGAGCGTAAAGGGGTCGCACCTGTGGGGAGGAGCGGACAGGACAGGTGACCCAAAACTGACCAACGGGGTATTCCATCCCATGTGCATCACGCTCAGTATAAAAGCTGAAGGACCAAAGGGGTTAACCCTCTTCTTCAATGGCTGGCTTCTAAGGAGGACTCTGTCTGTTCATCTGCCTTTGATCCCGATCCATGCATTCCTGAATCCAGTTCCTGTCCATCACTGAGTCAACTCTCGGACTTCCCCAGTGCCTGCCGGTGATGTGATCATCATCCTGGGAACTTGATATTGGTTTTTTATATATTGTATATATTTCATTATTTTCTTATTAATATTATTATCTTTTTATTGTTAATAGCTTTAGTTTCATATTTCATTAAAGTAGTTTTAGTTTCTTTTCAACCCATAAGTCTCTCTGCCTTTTTCTCTCTCCCTTCTCTTCTGGGAGGGGAGAGAGGTTAAAACAGAGCATCTGTCATTCATTTAGTGGCCAGCCCGGCCTAAACCATGACCCACAGCACACCCTCTCACACAGGAGACACCTGTGAGACCACAGCAAGGAGCAATCACAAACCTTAAGGAAGAGGAAGCTGAGATCTACAGCTCTGCCTGAAACTATAGGTTTTAAAGGTAGGTGGGTAGGTAGGTGGGTGTAGACTGAGGGCTCCCTGCCTGTGTTCTTCTCTTACTCCTGCCTCCAGCTTGCTGGGGCACAGGATGCTCAGGGCAGGTGAATTGGGCACTGCTGGCCTGGGCCCAGAGGAGTCCTGCCTCCCACCAGTCATTTTGCAACTTTTTGCCTCAGTTTCATGCTGGGTTTTTTTTGTTTTTTGTTTGTTTGTTTTGGGTTGGTTGGTTGGTTTTGTTGTTGTTTGGTTGTTTTTTTCCTTTCCAAAGCCCTGGCTCTTGCTTTATAAGTGCCCTTCTGACACATATTTGTGCTTGAGAAGGTTAAGCAACTTTTGCCTCTCAAAAATGACGTCCTCAGTTTATCCACAACCTCTGTACAGCAAAAGCAACTGCAATCAAATACCCTCATGTTACCCAGCATTTAGCACAGCCCTGACCTGACAGTGCCATCCTCTCTAGGGAGGAGAGGTAATTTAGACTCCCTGATAGCTTTCTTCTGTCTGACTCTATAGTACCGGATGCTGCTTAATTATATGTGGGCTGTGCTTTGTTTTGTGCCTTTTTCCAAATTAAACCTCCCTTTGTCATTTTAGCACAGCTTTCGTACTCTTGCTTTAGCTTCCTAAAGCTGCATCTGTACAGCATCTTCACCCAAGCGTCATAAAAAATGCTAAATGACTTATGTAGGTCTTCTCACTTAAGGTCATTTCAATTATGGCAACATCAACAGATGTATATGTTCATTAATAAAAGTGTGATATGTGTTTGTGTCCCTCTGAAAGTTCAGTCAGAAAATTATAGATTATACTGAGACACTGCAGGAATTGCTACTCTGTAAGTCAAATGCTCTATTATTAAAAATGTCATCCCATATGAATTTCATAAATAGCAAAGCCAAGAACAGAGTAACCATTTTAAAAAGTCTAGAGGGGATTCCATAACAACATTTAAATACATTACTACTCAAACAATTTGATTGGATTATAAAATATTCAAAACTGCAGCTGTACTTGTGGTGTTTAATGTTGACTATTTTGATTTCTGGAACATCTTACCTAAGAAGTACAACTTTACAAAACTAGTTATATAATTAATATATAAATAGATAAGAAAATCTATAATCCATACAAATACATAGTTTCTAAGGCACTGTATATAGCTGGCTTATTCTACATAATACAATTAACAGAAAATAGAAAAAGAACATTAGGCATTAGAGTTCATTTAAGACTTGCCCCTGGAATAAAGGAGGACCTTATTTTGCTAAAAATAAATATCACAAGAGATGCAGGACAGTGTGCGCTAAATAATATTGGTCAAATTCTCAGGTGGTGTAAACTGGCATGGATCCATTGTAGTTAATGGTTACACTGACAAGTTTTGGCTTTATTTTCATTCTGTGTCCTCTAAAATTTTTTTTCTGGGATCTCTCTTACATATGTACTCGGCATGTTTCAGTTTATAATTAAACCTTTATCGACTTTTTAAGCAGAAAGGACAATTTTAAAACCTATTTTTCAGAAGAATAGCTATATATTAATCAACAAATATATACTGATGCCCATATGTTATAGATATTCTTTCATATGCTAACTGTACCTCTTCTGCCAAACTATGTCATCTCTGCTGCTTTACCTGGATGAGTGTCAAGACATAATTCATCCAACAAACTCATATTATTGGTCACTGCATTTCCATGAAAAGCAACCTCGTTTCAGAAGTGCCTTTTGTAATGGCTGACATTTTGGCTGAGACTTCATGGATTAGATTGGGGCTGAAAGCTAAAGCTTTGCAGCTTTAGCAGTGGGATCTGTTCTGTAGGCAAGTGGTATAACATATCCACTTCCTTTGTGTGTGTGCAGAAAACACTGTGGGTTACCTTATTTTTGCCACGACTGTCCCAGGAATGCTCTAAATTCAAAGTTGCCACTGGGACCTTGTCGCTGGTGTTTGCTTGTCTCCTGCAGGCAGTCTGACCAGCTAATGAACTCAGTCAGCGTACAACTCCAGTCTGTCCTTGCAGCAGGAGACAAGGGACAAGGTCTTCTCTGCTTGACATTGCTCCCGCAAAGGCAGATAGAATTGCTGGATTTGCAAGCATGCCCACAATGCATTTAAGTATGTGCTACAGGGGATTTCAAAGCTGTGGGTGCATCTGAAGAATTACCCAGTATGGTCATCCCAAAACACACTTCTACCGGCATACAGTTTAAATAGCAGCCTATTTTTGGCCATAAGAGCATAGCTATGACATTTCACTTCAGCTTGAAGAGACGCAATCTTTCCACACATTCACTTCCTTTATATGACTCTCATTTCTCAAGACATCTTGTTTTAGGCTATCTGATCTAAACATATGCAAATTCAAAATGCCCTTCTGAAACTTCTCTAATCCTGCCCACCATTTAGGCTTGGCATAAAAACATCATCCATATGTCTCAGCAAGCCAAATGACCTTGTAGACCCTGTTTTCCTGTGGGAGACTCACCTGTATTTACTTCTATTAAAAGAAATTAACTTGGACCTCCATACGCAGCCTCATTTGGCATAGTTAATTCCAGATTCCAGAGTTATCATTAAAACAAAAAGTGCATCTTACACATTGAAATCAGTGAGAATTAGACTTCAGTAGCGCATACAAGGCCATAACAAAGATAATCAAACAACACAAGGATAATCCACTAATTGTTGAAATGAGGCGGAACATCTCCATGGCTTGTCTCAACAGCTAGCCCTGGGCTGAGTCGTGTTTGGAGTTCAGGAAGTTTTTATCATTTTAAAGTATGTCAAGCCTGTGCACTTCAAGGCACAGCAGGAAGCAGAGGGAGGATTTTGCCTGCCCTGAGGTAGGCAGTTCTAGTCAAGGAAACGAAGATCACCCAGTTCCAGTTGAGCAAGTGAACACTCATGGTTCCAGCTGAGGGCACGCATATCCACCAGGCCTTCAAAATCAGGCCAGTGCCTAACTGGTACACATTCTGCTTCCTCAGATGGTCTTTGAAAAATCATCCAGTCTTTAAAAGGAACACAAACCTGAAGTTTCTGTAATTTCCTGGGTTTCTATATGATGAAGAGGCCAAAGGCTGCTGAAGCAAATTAGGATCATGCTCTCAGTATATCTTTAGAATTATTTTGTTCTCAGCCTGAAAGCAGAATTTGACATTCAGTAACCTTTGTAAGTCCAAAGAAATGCTATTGACTTCACTGCAACCACTATAAATTTACACTCAATATAAGTGAGAGTGGAGCTGTGCCACAGTTTGGTCATTACTCTATGAATTCATATGATACAGAACAAGCGCAGCAATTATTTGTGTTGGTTTTATTTTAAATGCCTAGCTTCTTGGTGCATGGTTTCATGAGTGGTCCTTGCCCTTCATCATTTCAAATGGCATTTGAAGCATTTGGATCTTAAAAATCTCACTAGCTTTCAGGAATAGTGCCTTTCCTATGACTGGGTCTGAAGTTAGAGCTGTGCCATTTAAGAGAGAATTTCAGAAAAAGGTGCACCAGAAATTTGTGCATGAACCTATGTACATAGTGGAGAGGTGCAAATATCACAAAATTAAATAAAATCTAATGCCAACATAGCTCTTAACTTTCATCTGCATTTACTCCTCTCATTCAACCTATCCGTGGTTTCCTTGAAAAAATAACTAGGTATATGGAAAATATATGATCAAACATTTATATTCAGGTGTAGCATGAAGGAACCTGCAATACCTTTCCCCCTTGCTACAACTTGGAAGAACGATCATGCTGGCAACAATTTTGCCAGCTTGTGGTTTTAGGCTGAGCAGCTCACACCCTGAACAAGGTCAGTGCCCTACTTCACTCATATAACATCTTGGATATAACGGACAGACATCTCATATCATTATGTACTTAAAGGTGTATTATACTTTTCAAATCATCCTATAGGTCCAAATAGTCCAAAGACTATTTGAGAGGCAAAGTGCGTCTGAAAGAGACCAAATGTGAACAGACACCCAGCTTCATTCTTCACCATTCAAGCAGCGTTCAGGATTCAAGTTTTACAGTGGAGGGGATCTATTTTACCTCAGTGGAGTTATTCTTGGTTTACAACAGATTAGAATTAGTCCTCACAACTGGAGAAATCTATTCTACCAGGATGGTGATGGAGGCATTGATCCTAAACAAATAAAATGACCTTCTCCTTGAATTACTTTGGGCTTCACTAATTAAAATAATTTTGCTAATGAAAGCTGCAAAAATATCCACACAATTCTTGTGCAGGCAATCTGACCTTCTGCTGATGTTTCTGATGATGGCAAATACTTCACTCACCAGAAAATGTACAAGCTGTAGAGCTGATTCTACAATGTAAGAAACCAGAAAACCTGAAAATAACAGTTTATTAAACTTCAGTATCAGTGGCATGCACCAAGTTCTGTGCATACATGCATGGTGACTTAAAGGTGCTAACATATCTTCTGATCCCACAGCTTCATTATTTCTTACAGACCTATTGACCAAATCGATTGTTATGATTTACAAACCACACTTGCAGATCCTCTGCAAATAAAGGTTGTATTTGTTGAAATAGTGTTCCTAGGGACAAAATTACTGACTCAAACAGGCAGTCAAAACTTAGGCAGAATTTCTTTTGAAATCTTTGAATGAAGACTGTAAGAGCTGGGCCAAATAGTTTTTGAGAGGTGCAGAGAATCATAGAATCATAGAAGGGTTTAGGTTGGAAGGGACCTTAGAGATCAACCCCCCTGTCATGGGCAAGGACATCTCCTACTAGACCAGATTGCTCAAAGCTTCATCCAACCTGGCCTTGAACACTTCCAGGGATGGGGCCTCCACATTAATATATGCATCTGTAAAGTATGGCTTAATGCTGGAAAGAGAGTAGAATATTTTGCCAGTTGCATGCTTATTAGCTCGTACACTGGTAAAATGTAGGACTTTTTACACATTGTTAAGGGTCATGACTATTAAGACTTTATCAGCACTGGCGCACAAATGTTATAAACAAAAGGAAACATTTTGTTTGGGTAGACTTGGATATATAGGTGCCCTGGTAGTGAGCAAGAGAAGCATACTGATCATTACTAAATTCTCATATTGTTCATTTCAAAATCTATTTTCTACAGCTATTTCATTCCAAGTCCAGAAAAAATACTGTCATACTAAGGAAATTGTGTTAATCAACCAGCTTCTTCTGATACAGAGTTCCCATCTTCACTTTTTCAGTGTTTCGACACACTGACATACCATTTTTAATTGTGGTACAGTCTGAGGTCCACAGCTTATCCTTAGAGGTCTCCCAAGACAAATCCAACCAAACACTACTCTGGCTGTGCACATGGTAGCTGTTCCTAGAAGTAAAAATAAGGAAGCAGACAATGGAGGGGAATGGAGGTGAGGAAGTCTTTGCCAAAACATAAAAATGCTAATCCCCAAAACATTGTATATGTTGGAAACAACATTTAAAGTGCTGCAAAAATACAGACAGAGTTAAGGAAAGGATGGTAGCAGGGATCAGAACTGACTCCAAAATAGTCTATCATCTCCCTACAGTTTTGGTTACATTTCACATTCATTTATCTGTTCCAAATGTTTAGGTAAATTTAGCTATGTGTTTACCATTATCAAGAATGAAAAATGTGTGCTAAACAGCCTGTTCCATTTTGAAAATTTCAGCCTTTGTTATCTTGTGCAAATTCAGCCATTACAACTTGGTATTTTAAGAAACTGCTTCCAGAAAAGAGATCCCTTCAGACACGACACAATTTACCTTGCAATCAGGAGTAAGGATCATAGCCCTAAAAAGTCCCAAGGTTTGATAAAAAATGCATATAATTTTTCCTTTCCATTTCACCAAAGTGAAGAAAAACAATTAAAAAAATATTTATGTATGACTGGGCAGACCACAGGACCAGCATGCTTGGTATCTAGTAATCTGTTATTGACAAAGGTTGTTACCAATTGCTGCAGGAAAACGAGCAGTCAACTGTCTCTACAATAATGAGCATGCGTAGTTGCTCCCTAGCTCACTTTAGGTAGTGTCTGGCATATGCTCTGAAGCAGGATGGTTTATTTCCCTACAAATTTTTTTCCTCTTGTCTTTAAATATTTGCCATTAGAAATCTGGATAGTCTTGCTATATTTATATGAATGTCACTCCTTAGGTTTCGTTGATATCTTCTAGCAATTAATTATTTATTCTAAGAGTGCACTGTACACTCATTTTTAATGTACAACCATTGTAAGTTCATTTTGCTCATATTATAAACACTGCATTGTTGAAAATCAGAAGGGAGGAATACCAGAAAACAAAGTCCTAATAGATACAATATTAACTAGACATCCCTGAACAAGCATGTGATTCTATACAGTGATGTGTGTATTTTATCCCTATTTACTATTTGTACAGGTGCAGCATGCAGAGAACTACGCAATTGTGAATGAGGGCTATGTTATTCTTGGTACTCTGCAAAAAGACTGTCAACCCCCTAAAGGCCTTACATACAGTAAAGAACAACATAATACAGAGAAGGTTTGCAGGGTGCCCAGATCTACTGACATTTACAGTTCCCAGCTTCCAATGGCCTTATACTCCCATCGCTGCGCAAATTTATGCTTTGAGTCTCACATCTCTCACCGCAGATGCAGAACTGGCTTGACCCCGTGAGGCAACAGGACAGTGGTTATTTGGCTAATTTCCCCGTAAACTTGTGTAAAAAGAAGCTTGATGCAGAGCATGCAGGATGAGCTACCACCAAGGCTCCTTTGGTCCTTCCCCCTTTCAAAGGAGCCCACTGAAAGCACAAAGGCTGCTCCGCCCACCAGGTTGAAATTGCCATGGCAAAATAGCTCTATTGTCTTTTGCAGCATGGAGGGCTGCATCCCCCATTTTCCACAGGCAGGGCTCTTGCCCACGCACAGTTTGGTGTGGGTGCTGAGGCAAAGAAAGAGGGTTCTGTTTGTGATACCTTTTCATGTTTCATATAGCAAAGCATGTGAATTGCTACCTACCTCAAACCACTCTGCCTAACTTTGCAGTTTTCTGGCTTTCTGGCATTTACAAAGGATTGTGCAACGCTACATCCTCCCTAAGCAAAGCCTTAATCTGTTTTCAGTCAGTTACTTTTTTTCTGGCAGCAGATATAAGGCCACACAGTCAAATAATGAACTTGTCTTTCATTTGGATATAGTTTATTAATGACAAAAACGCTAATCCATTAATCAATTTAAAACAAGTTGGTAAATGAAAAAAATTCTCAGTCTCCTTTAGTAACAGGATCACATGCATCTTAAAAGGGGGCCATTATCTCCATGGGTTTCTCAGCTGAAGTTAAAAATCTAAAAATGATTTTCATTCATTTCTCATTAATATGCAAAATTATTCAAATTAGATAGTAATTAACCATCTACTCAGTAGAAAACCTTTTCATGATAATTTATGATAAACTCAGTAGCAGCTTTGATTGAGATTGATTTTTGGTGTTGAGAATCTATCATGAATACAAAAAAGCACCTGAAAAAATATTTTTAAACACCTAACTTACTGCTCAGCTAATTATATGGTAACCATGTTCACAGATTATTTCAAAGGGAGGCCTATAGGCAAGATACTAATGCTGAAGGAAACAGGCAAAACATCCTTTTGAGTTTGTCCTACATTTCATTTTAAAGCTCAGCTTTCTTCACATCTCCCAGCCTAAATCATTTAGAATGTTAAATGTTTAGCGCTGTTTAATTCAGCAAATGGATACATTGGAACTAGGGCTTTGCTTGATAAGGCTTACAGGATTGCTTTCAAGATAAAACTGTTTTGAAAAATCAAAATACATTCAAGACAAACTGTTGTTTTACAACACAGTGTTCCTGGGAATATCACTATGAGTTGTAAACAGACTCCAGATCTATTTTTGCAGATGGCGAAGAGAGCTCAGTGGGTTACAGGGTTAATATCATGGGCATGTTGCACTATGGAGAATACGGTTTTGTTCTTAGTAGCAAAGATGAGCTTCAGGATTGGGGGACATCGTAGCTCTAAACACTGGGGATTGCTGTTCAAAAATGTTACTCTCTTGAGGTGGGAAAACCAAAGGGAAAGAAGCATTGACCTTGTGCTGCTGAAGTAGCATTAAGGAGAGAAAAAACCCTATTCAATACCTATTGCTACTAGTGGGAATTGCTGTGAGCACCCATGCCAAAGAGGCAGGACTATGGAGGAAACATAAAAACTGATACTCTTAAAGGTTTTTCCTCTGAACTTGATCACAGAACTAATGCAACCAACAACTGATGATCTCGTAATAAATAAGGTATATACTGCACATTCTAGGGATTTCATGTTATTTACATAACTACGAACAGTAATTGGAGAAATAGGAACCTTGAAGCCAAACCTCTTGAACTGTGTCATCTGGGGTGAGGGAGAGAAGAGGAGGAGGGGAAGGGAGCAGGTTTCAGTTATGAGCTCTGTGACTGTCTCTAGGGTTTAGCTCCAGCTCAGATCCAGAGCTGAAAGGCCTGTTCTCCAGGGTGAAATCAGGGCTATGCATAAGCTGCACCTCACCACAGGTAAATCTTTTTCAGTCCTTAAACTAAGACTCAGAATTGAGTAAACATGTATAAGTCTAATAAAAAACATAGCTAGCAGCAAAAGGATAGAGTACGACAGCATTGAACAAATCTCCATTCCTGTAAGTACAATGGCATCAGCGTTCATATACATTAGGTCTTGGCTGAGTTTTATTTATTGCCCCACTGCAACCCGCAAAATCCTTTTCCTCATCAGCATGCTATATAAATGTCTTGGTTAGTAAATAATCCACAACTGTACTTCTTGGCCCTATGTTACTTTTTACATTGAAATGTATTTGCCACCTATTGACCTAGTACCTACACAAGCCAAAGCCTATTGAATCTGACTGCATTGTTCCTCATTATTTACCCTGCCTCCAATTGCTTCCAGATGGTACAGCATTACAATGACTCTATTCATTCCTCCCTAGAAGGCCCAGAGGGTGGCAATGGACAACCTTCCCCAAGAGCCCTGCTTTCTGCAGGCATAGAAGGGACCACATTCATCCTGACCGCATTCATCCACAGTCATGACATGAGAATGTTTTCAAAGGGTAATAAAAAAACACTGTCAAGACGTTACTGATGATACCCAAGTTAGTATTTCTTCTTCCAGGGATACAGTGAGAGTCATCTCAGACATCATACAATACTTGCAGGACATAGAAACTGAAATTCCTGCTCAGGTGACATGGGCCTCAAAAAGAAAGGCCATTTTGGGTAAGAAATGGGAAGAAATCATCTCTCAGCTGTCACATATTTAACTACTGGATCAAAGGCAAGGGATTCACACAAGGAAGGATGATAGAGAAAGATTTCAGAGGGACTAATGCAAATTAGCTGTTTTCTGAGACAGCAGAAACTAAAAGGAACAAGAAATTTGTCCTGAACTTCCACATCCATTGTTTTCAATGATCTATTTTTCCTGTGTTTTGAGAGTCAAATAAATTGAAGGTAGACATATCTTTGACAAAAGCAGAAATAATAACAATCCTCCAGTACTTATAAACCTTCTCTTTTACTCCTTCCATTGAAATATCTCAGGGGAGTTCGTAAGTATGAACTTCTCAAGCGGTGAAGTACTATTCTACTTATCTTACCAATGGGGAAATTGCAGCAAAGGACAAGTTTGGTTATGTGTCCAATAGGTCACACAGGAAGTTTTTGTCAGAAGTAGAAACAGTTACTTAATATTAACCTGGAGCCCTAAGCATTAGTCACTAGATTCTCTTTGTGGTTTGGGGAGGATAGATGCCAGTGAGAAGTTTGGCTGAGTGAGTCTAGAATTAAACAAGCTCCTATAAGCGTGTGATGTTCAGGCAGCTGGTAGGTTATGGTGAACCGTAAGAGCAAATAACATCACACTTTAATGCAGCACACTTTTTAATCTGACAGACAAAAGCTTAACAATATCCAATGGCTGGCAGTCGACTCCTGAAGAATGAAGAAGTCCAACTGGAAATCAAGTGGCATCTCTCTGACCACTTCGCACCACTTGAATGAGAACAAAGCAGCCGGAAAGCTACCTAAGCCAGCAAGTTAAAGCCATCACAGCTCTTTTGTTGCAAAAAGAATCCAGCTCAGAAAGGTTTTGCCTCCTCAGGAGTGCTGCAGCAACCCTTTTCAACAAAATGCTACACAGATTCTGGTGCTAAGTTTGCAACTTCAAAGAGGATTCAAAATGAGGTGGGATAACACATGGCCCAGCTGCAAAATCGGACAGCAGGGAGACCACAGTAGCTTCACTGGGCAAAATTCCCCTGGTGTCAACCTATTTACTCATCTTCAGTGGAATGAAACTGTAGCTTTGCCCTTGTGTTTTTTAAGTTTAATTTCTTTTTGCTGCTTGTGGAAATGTGAAACAGTTAACAATTCTGAGGGAGGAAAAATTGGGGACCTAAGGAACCTGGCTTTTTTTCCCTCCCTTATTATAAAGTCATTTTTCAAATCACCTTTCTGACACATTTGTCCATATTGATTAGCTGCTTTTAGAATGACATTGTCTGACCTGTCTAAATCCATCAATTGCTCTCCTGATGATGCTTAATTCCCAGGCTACTTTAACTTCTAATGGTATGATATGAATATTATTCATATAGCCTTTTTGCTGAAAAGATCAATATTCATGTATGTCTTAGGTTTGCATTCTGGGTGTTGTTCAAGTAGCCCTTTAACTGGCCACAGACTTCTATTTTCCTTTTATCACTGTAGACTGTAAATGTTTCATTAGTAGCATTTAGAGAGTACATACTCGATACTATATCCCCAGGAGTTTCAAGTGAGTTATTAGGAACTTGTTCAGCATTAGGATTAATGCATATTCCCAGTAGTTTTCATTGCATTTCCATTCTGTGTGCCACAAACTGTACTGTTAAATATGTTTTGTCCACTTAGAAACTGTTTGGTAGGGAAGGCATGCCTTAATTGTTCCCAAGACATTGGGTAATGCTTTACTGATGGGCCTAAGGTTGAACTAACAGGCAAGTAAGATGCAGTTTAGCTTCAGCAGGTTTTAAAGTACTAATGAGGCACAATATACTGAGGCTAAGAACTTGTCAAGACAGGCAGTTCATGTAAAAAGTTGAAACAACCTTTATGGTTTTTTTTTTTCTTTAAAAAATACAAGCAATGGATTACTGATAGGATATATTCAAGTTAAATATTTTCTAGATTAATGGACAAATATTTGTGTTACAAAATCTGAAGAATTCAAACATCACCCCCATTTTACTAGAAGTATACTACTAAAAGAATTTTTAGGAAAGCCTTTTCAAAACTAGATCCCCGAGTTGAGCAAAGGACAAAATGTATCTGCCTGAACACTAGTGGGTCAATATACTTGTACCATACAGCGTTTTCAGTGTGCAAAACAGGCAAATTGGATATCCTGTATTCCAAGCTGCTGTTTATGTAACTGCTTGTCTATATTTAGCAGTCTTTGCAAGCTGGGAAATTTTAGAACCTTAAAAGTACAAATACTGACTAGTCACCATTTTAACTTTACAGCATTTTCCTGGAAGCCCTCTCAGAACAAAAATGCAAGATTCTGGGTATTTTAGTAACTACAGGATTGATTGGAACTTCATTGGATTTTAACTACTGCATGCCAGGCTGTTGTGTTCGCTGACATAAAATATTTCATTTTCATTTTATGACATAAAAGTCTAAGTGTCCTGCTGCTGAGATATATCAATCAAGTCAGAGGTTCAAATGGAATATTATCTTGATGCTGGTATGAGAATGAAAATAATGCTTTAATTCACAGTCAATCGGTACCGAATGTCTTCGCAGTCAATAACAGACTTCTGCATATACTTCTGCGGAGTCATTACTTCAGGGTTCATAAAGTGGAACACAGCACTTCTGATGATGCTGTAGGATATTTTTTTTTAGAACATAAAAAAGTTGCTTACATTGAAAAGGAAAAATCAAACCAGTTTTTAGAAGGATCATTTTAAGACAAGCGTTTCAAACAATTAAAGCCCAAGTGTTTTATGGATAGTGATATTTCACAGATATTTGAAGAATGGTTATAATCTGCCCAAATCCATTTTTTATGAAGACCACTGGAGAGCTAAAACAGTGGGTAGGGACACTGTAGGCTACGCAATGGGATTTTTTTTTTTTTTTTTTTTTTTAATGTGATCCCCTCTCTGGTCATGGAACACATGATTATTGTGGATAAGTGGAATGAAATCTTCTCTGCACTTGAGAAGCGCAAACTGTTTTAATGATGAAGGATGAATAAAAACATGTAATTAATTAATAAGTATCTTGGCTTATCTTATGCTTATATCTTACATACGCTTTTTCTTCCACAGCTAACTTAGCTTACCACACATGCTTAGCATATGGACTTTCCTAGTTGCATCCTTTACAAATTTAATGCAAGCCTGTACCAAGTGGACAGTATGTGCCCCAAGTACCACTTCTAGTGGCTCAGTGGAACTGTGAAACACAGGTACTTTTCTTTCATGAGAGCTATTCAGCACCACGTTAAATTTCCTCAGTCAGGCACTCTGTTGGAATATTCAAATGAAAGTTGCCGCTGCAATTATGAAAAAAACAGAAGTGTTTTTTTTGTTTTGTTTTGTTTTTTTCCTGTGTCTTTCTTATAGTAAAAGAATAAAAAGATGACTGAACTGCTTAAACGTTAGAAAAAGAAAGTATGACCTGCAGGTAGAAACCCAATCTGGAGAGAAGAGGGGGGGAAAAAAAAAAAAAAAAA
>VYXH01011809.1:170875-196364 GCA_013397275.1 Burhinus bistriatus | reverse complement strand
GCTGGTCTCCTCGGCGACTGACCATATACAATATCAGACAAGCTATATATCAGCTTAGTAGAAGGAACTAGTACTATATATTCTATCAATATTTTTTAAATATTTCAACTCTTTTCCCCAGATTTTTATCTTTTTGAACTCTCTGGCTTACAGATATATGTGGTAGCTAAATTTATACACATTTTGCAAATGTTCCCTCAAGTTTCCTCAATAAGATTTTAAGACTCATGTTTAAACCCGTTGTCTGTATTCTCTTTATTCTACTTCTCGTTTTATGGCCTTGATAATGTACTGGAGAAATTTGGGTCTGTCTTTAATCTTCAACATCAGCCATCCTGCAGCACTCTCCTTTGAACAGGTAAACACAGAGACCTACTGAAAACTTCCAGTTTCCCTGGCTTGGGAAATAGCGATGTGCTAGTGATGGTGGTTTTCTTACACAAGGCCTTTTCTTACACAAGTGTCTCTGTGATAGAGGCATTTGAAAACCCAATAAATTATACTAGCTGCTTCCCTACTAGATAGTTTCCCTAAATTACTGCAGGACTAGACTGTTTCCACTTCATGTAGACTTTCCCCGTGCTGTCTGAGCAGAGCTGTGTCAGCTGAGGAAGCATGGAGAGGGACAGGGCAAGGACACCGCCTTTTCAGGGCTCCTTTCTCCCTATGGAGCCCTGCCTGGGTGGAATATGGACAAAAGGCTATATCGTCACTCTGCCTCCCTTTCTGTGGATAGTCTGGGGATGCGCATTTTTCCACAGCATGTAAAGTCTGTAGTCTAGGGTCTTCCCTTGAGTGCAGTTTGAGGATGAGAGGAAAGAAGGCTTCTTGTGTTCTTTATGTTCTCCCTTCTTCCACGAAGCTGTACAAACGTTCAGCCTGTCCTTAACCTGGTAGTCATAGGGTACTTTCTCCTACAGCCTTTAGACAGATTTTTTAGCTGCTTTAGAGCCATAGTGAGCAGTTTAAATTATGCAGTTTTTTGGTGAAGTAAATAATGAGCAAAATCTTAAAATAAGACAAAATATTGTCTCCAACATAACAAAGAAATATAATTTTGTTCAAGCTGGGACTTGGACTATCTTGATCAATGTATTTCCTGTGATGGGTGGATGTTGACTTTGCTGAAGAGTGGCTTCTTTCACACAGCTGAGGAGTATTTTGGCAGCTCTGTGATCTGGATATTGCCTGCTCCAATCTGTCTGCCAGATCACACTATGAAATTTGAAACATAAACCTAAATTAGCATCACAGAAGATGTCAGTGTTATAAAAGGACAATGTTACACATCCTCATATTCCAGCCTGTCTGGGAAGCTGAAATTACATGAAGCTACAGATATTTTTGCCGTGCTCAAGGTTTTAAGGTACTCTTCTATATAAAGAGTCTACAACGGGAGATGGGACTTGTCCTGTATGAACTCTTGACCAGTACCTGGGCACAAAATACCAGGATGCAAAAATTTTTTTATTCAAAAATGTATTGAAAAAATATAAATATGTTAGAATTACCAGCTGCTGCCTAAAACAAGTTAAAATATATACAGCATGCAGATATTTATGCTTTAGGGCGTAAGTCAAACAGTAAACTGCCTGAGGTCAAGAATATATTTTCCCTCTGGGAAGTTATGCATTACAGAATTTTTTTGACTTTTCTCAGAAGCACTTGCTGTTGCCTGTTTTTCAGAAGAGCAAAGTGGACCAACTGAACTATTGGTTTAAGCTAAACCAGCACTTCTGAAAATTCTGCAGCACTAGCAATTTTTGCCTTACATCAGAGGTATGACTTTCTCAAACAAGCAGCACAATAAGAGCAGAAATACACCCTGGCATTTGCCTGCATAGCAGATTGCAGTGACCTATATTTGTCTCCTGCAACCAATTCTCAGTAGCCTCTGTAATGATCAAATTGGTGGTCTAAAGGTATGGAACACTGGAAGTAATAAAACATGATGTTTCCCTTGTATTTCAGCTTTGAAATGGTTCAGAATTTGTGGCACGTAGCCACCAAAAATACATCACAATAATTTTCTGGATTTAATGACTTGTGGTTATGTAATCCCTCAAATACGCCAGTAGTAATCTTTTTAAAACTGATTGATTTTGACCCATGGCTTTCTCTATGGTCTCTTCTGTATAAAACAGCACTTTACAATGTTCTTCAGCTTGATCTTTATGGTATACATTTTATTTTCATTTCCAACTGCCATTTCTTTTAAAATGGCAGGCACTTAGTATCTTACAAGATTTCTTCTTGGGCACAAATGACTACTGTGATATGTTACTGCAGTGGCATCTCTTAAATTTAGTGCAATTCCTGACTAAGCCAAGCTACATAGCCACAATGGAGAGAGCTGGCCTAACAAACATTAAAGTAGTCGTGTAGCCAGTGTAACATATTTTGCCCTTTATTTCACTTTACTGCTACACATCTCATGTACTGCTCTTCCTCTTAAAATAATCCCTGAAAGTAGCCCCACAAAAGTGTTTGGCACAGGGTCATTTCTGAATGGAAAGTTTGGAGGACTGTGCAGACTGCACCAACTCTAATTTCACGTATTTGGAAACACTTAGGCACTTAACCAGACTCTCAAGCAATGTGGATTTTGGCAAACTGTAACCTAGATTTGATCTGTAAGTAAATTCTGCCCTAACACATTTCAGACGTCTTAGATTCTTGTGGGAGATCCTTTATTTTGTAATAGTCATCCAGTCTCTTGACGAACAGCTGCAATACAAAGCTGCAGTTCCTAACTGTGAAGAGAGGCAGCAATACCCACCATGCCTGACAGATCTGTAGCTAGCACCAGTCTCCCATGTGGAATAGATTTTAGTATGAGTACTCAGCAGTCTTTTGCAGAAACAAATTAATTTCTCCAGTTGTAAGACAAAGGAGAAATGTCCAGAGGGAGAAAACATAGGCCAAAATCTCCCATCCTGTAGAATCAGAACCATGCTTTCATGACAAGCCTAGGTTTTCACTGTGTCCCCAGAGTTTTATTTACGCTTATTCCCAGCAGGGGGGTTAATTTCCAACATGACGCTGTGTACTGTGGCTCCTTAAAGAGTGCTTTGCGAGGAAGACACATGAACAGCTAGGAAATAACACATTGGGATATGGTGCCTGAGGGTCAGAAGCACTGCTCACCAGTTTTGCAGGGCTGATAAAACTTGTTCTTTCTGTGAGGCTGTGCATATACAACTATTGAGAAAGGGAACCCTGTTACCAGAGAGTTAAATGCAACTTGAGACAAAGAGGCAGTACCCCAAGAATGGACGCCAATATTTAATTGCGAGAGCAGGAGAGTAATGGGCCACTAAAACAAAAGCTGAAGTACAGCATCCACACAAAATATTTGGCCTATGTCGAATATAACTGATACAGCACAATGATTAGCTCTGTGAAAGACCTTAGGAGGTTAGAAAGCATACAATATTCAGGAAAGGGTTTTTTTCCCAGTTCTTGGTAGACACTGTTTTTGCATTTCTGAGCAATTATGAGGAATAACACTCCTCATTTTTAGCTGCATTAATTTTTGAAATCCCTGTCTGTCTTTTGTATAAAACCTGTTTTATATTAGCAGTACCAGCTGGCATACTGAAGTTTTCCATGTATTACATAATGCATATAGTCATGGAGCGGATTTGTAGACTTTATTACATAAAAGAAGATCCTGTGGCATGCAATAAAACCCTGGAGGTAGGATTCTGTGTGCTTCAGCTACAATGTCTACTATAAATCCTTACCGTTCAAGATTTCTTTTGTTGCAACCCTGTTTTGGGGGCTGAGGGGTGTTTAACATCCCAACATAGTCTACAAATCATGCCCTTCTGATGACTAAATGAATGGAATATGCTCGGCAGCCACTGAAGTCCCCAATTTGGCTAGTGGATCTGGCAGGAAATTTAACTCCTGACAACTTTGCTATGAATTATTTATTTAAAATTGAAACCTAAGCTTCTAATTCTGAAAATTATAAACCTGCCAAATTAGTTCTGGCATATTTTCCCAGTCTCTCTTGAACTCTTGCAAATATTCATGTTAGCTGATGCTGGTACAAGTCAATAACACTCCAGGAAGTGTGTTTATTTTTATTAGATTCATTTCATCCCATATGTTCCCTTGCAGTGCTTTCCACCTGTTGGGAGCCATTCACATAGTACACACTTCTAATGCAGGCTAGATAAGATCATTGCATGAGAATCAGCCCTAGATATTTTAATCCTCTGAATCTGAGCTGAATGTTTGTTTAATTAATTTCTCCGTGAGAAACTGGAGTTTTACACTTACTATGAAAAAGGAGAAGAAAGGGTCTGTTGAACGCTCCAGCATCAGCTGTTTGCGAAGAAAAGCTGTCACCCACAGGAAACTCCATACCGCTATGTCTCAGTGTCCTTTCCTTTGTGAACTGCAAGGCAGCAAGGAGTGAGCCTGCTAAAACTGTCTCTAGGTGAAATACTTCATATTGACCAAGTAGAAATACAATGGTGCACAGTGGGAGGTGAAGAAGGGCAATATCCACAATTTATACAGTGACTAAGGTAATGAGAGAGGTAAAAGGTCAGGACAGGCAAGTAGAGGTGCTGAGGCATATGACAAAGACCAAAAAGTCAGTTTGAGAGAGATGAGGAGAAAACTGAACAATGGATTATGGGTGGGCTGGTGAAATAATCCTGTTAGCAGCTTCTGGCAAGACAGATACAGTAGCCTAAGGGCCCCTGTACAGAGGGATACAAGCACTGAAATTAGAAGTAAATTAAGCTGTAGGAGTAAACACTTTGACTATTGTGCCTTCTGCACTCAAGCTGGAATTGGAAGAAGGGTGTCTCTTGTTGAAAGCGTATGAGTGGTGTCTCTTGTCCCTGTCCTTTTCCCCTGCATTTTCATAACTCTATGGGAAAGTTTCTTTTGCTTCTTCAGTTCAACCTTTGAACAGCATGCTCCAAATTAAAAAATTTCTTTATATTGTCTCTATTTTGGTGTAAATTCTGAGGAAGATACCTGGAACATAACTATAGTACAACTTTCTTAGTTATCTGTTTTGTGTTTCGGAGGGAAGGACCTATGCATTTTAGAGTGAAGGAAGTATATAGTACTGATATTTGGGTCTGTAGTCACCAATAATTTTCTTCAAAAATTACAGATTTGTGTAAATAGGTTTTAAACTAAAGACTGACACATTTGGTTCATCTGAGGCAGCAGGCTATGTAATTATGAAGACATGAGTGCAGATTAGAAGATGACATAAGGATTACATTCATGGTTTTAAATTTACCTACACCTGGATGAGAATTCAGTAGTGATAACATAACAGCTCTTCACAGTAAGAAATACATCACTGCAATGCAGTTCATCCATTTTAATATTACTTAGTAGAAACAATAATTTTTTTTAGCATCATGTAATGACAAGTTACAGGTGACACTCCTTCTTGCAGAACCTACTTTAAGCTAAAATAATTAACAATGCTATCAACAATACCTTGCACAGTAGTACCGTATTGTGGCAGTTTTAATGCTTCAAACTGGTGAAATGGTAGAGAAAATGTAAATTATCACCTAATTTTTATTCCACCTGTCCTTGTTTTTCCCTCCTATCTGTCAGAAATATAAGACAGCAAACTGAAGAACCAAAAGGATGAAAATACTGATTCTGCCTAAGGATGCAAAGGCAGAAATGAAATCTGTGTTAATTTGTGCATGTGTTAATATTGATATATTTAATATTGATGTATGGTTTAGGATACCCGTATGCTAGAGGCAATCTTCTTCCTCTTGGCTGCGATCTGCAGCACCTTCATTACAAAGGTAGGATAGGAATCTGAACCCGGGCCTTAGGGAAAAAGCAACCAGCCCTCACCACTGCCTGAATCTTCTGAGAAAGGATCAACTGGAATTTGTGTGTTTGCATGTGATGTCCTCCATTTGTCATATACGCTGTTACTATACATTTTGGCTGACTTTAGAGACTTTTAGTAAGAGTACTGAGTTATATCATCTGGCTATTTTTGTAAGGTGGTATTGTTTTGTTCCAAGTTATTAACCTTATTTTCAAAGTATCTCAAATTTTGGCAAATGTTGCACACTTTAAAGTGTTTACTGACTGTCTGTGAACTTTCAGTCCCATAAGGGGCAGGTAGGTGTTTTGGGAGGCCACTTATTTTGGCCAAAGAATCCACAAAATCTTTTACTGAACTTCAGAGCCTGAGTTCCAGTGGGACCCAGCAGTGAAATTCCTGATTTGTAATATGTTTCTGTAAGGGTATGTGGAAAGAGAGAGGCTGCTTTTATAAGATATTTGGTCAAGGACCATTTTCAATGCAAGAAGGGATAATAAGAAAAGGAGGAAGCCATAGACAAGAACACACAGGGACACAAACCTCACGGACAAACGATAAGGGACTGTTCAGCCTGGAGAAGAAAAGGCTTAGGGGGATCTCATCAATGTATATAAATATCTGAAGGAAGGGTGCAGAGAAGATGAAACCAGGCTCCTCTCAGTGGTGCCCAGTGACAGGACCAGAGGCAAAGGGCACAAACTGGAACACAGGACGTTCCCTCTGAACATGAGGAAACACTTTTTCATTGTGAGGGTGACCAAGCACTGTCACAGGTTGCCCTGGGAGGTTGTAGAGTCTCCCTCCTTGGAGCTATTTAAAAGCTGTCTGGCCATGGTCCTGGGCAACCTGCTCTAGGTGGTCCTGCTTAAGCAGGAGCTTGGACAAGATGATCTCCAGAGGTCCTTTCCAAACTTAGCCATTCTGTGATTTTTGTGGTGAGGAGTAAGGGATTTTTTCCCAATAGTTATCACAGAGACTTCCCTTTATGCTGTGCCTATAGAAATGCTTTTGTTGAAAAAAACAGTAGAAGTGCTTTCACGCTTCCCAGCATCTAGTTATTTGCTAAAAATTAAAAGCTTCTCCCTATTGTATAATTGTATGATACTAATGTGGTTTTGAATTTGAGGGACCTACACATATATTTGACCTTAAACATGGAATCAAGCATTTGCTGAATAGTGACAAGCATACATTTTAAGTTAAGGACACATGTAATTGCTTTGCCATTCAAAACAAAAAACAAACCAAAAGACTGTGCTATACCAACTCTTGTTAGCAGCAACATCCTACAGTTTCTTTTGTGGACTGCGCCTGCAACTTATTATTTCTGTAGCTATTTTACATACTGAAAAGCAATGACTGACAAATATTCTTTATTCTCTGTTTGCCTTTTTTGGTATATGCATTTCACTTCACCTGTGTATTTGACTTCATTACGGAAGTTCACCGTACATATATTCACCATACATATCTTAACACTGCAGAAAACTGGAGCAAGGAAGGAATGTCATTGCTAAATTACTTAGACAGTATTCCTTCAAGATAATATATTACACCTATGATTTATCACCTGTATCGATTGCCAGTTGAGTTTTAAGGTGGTGATAAAAAGCTGAGGCCTGACTGCCCAACAGAAACTGTCACACTCTTTTTTGATATCTCAAGAATGACACTAAGTTTCCTCTGCTCTGAGAAAACTCGCATGTGAAGACTTTTAAAAATACACTGCCAAACACTTCTCTGTGTGTGAGGCAGGGGAACAACATAAAAAGGGAATACAGAAGGCAACGGATGAGCTTCATTTCAATAGCCTGTGAGTTCTTTCACTGCTGTGTCTATTTAACAAAAGTGAAATTATCATTCTACACTTGGACAATCCTACAGAAATTTAAAAATAAATATGAATAGCCACATTCTTTGAAAGAATATCAAGAAAAGCTGAGGGGGATTTTATGAAAGATTTAATTCACCAGCATATTTATGGTCTTGTACTATGCTTTGACCAAAAGCAGCAAGACTTCACCTTTACAATTTTCAGATGAATATTAACTGAAACAAATCAGAAATGAGGACATTTCCACAAAGAAAGGCCATTATGTCCCTCACTGACTCTCTAGCTAGGTCATGCATGTAACTTATAGTTACTGGAGCCCTCTTTCCATCTCTGGGGTGTTTCATTTTAAGTAAGATGGAGAATTATGTACTTGGTAACTGCCGAAGGTCAAAGATAAATATGCAGAGCAGCAGATCATTGTGCAAATATGTAACTGTGCAATCACTGTAGATTTTAAAATAGATTTTCGGTGTCTCTCAGCTGCCTAGCTACATGAAAGTAGTTAAGACAGCAAAGAAAAACAGTTGACACTGACAATCCACTCATTTAGCTTGAGCTACTGCACATAAAGAAGTACTTCTCAAGTAAGAGCAAACACAAGCATCTGAACATCTAATAAAGAGATTGTAGAAGTACCAAATAACCTTGGATTCTTTTTTACCTTTGTAAGACATTAGTAAGCAATTCAAACACGTACTGAGGGATTGGCACTGAAGGGTGTCTTCTACTTAAAAATTGATCCATTAGTTTAACAGCACAGTGCATACAATGATATGGTGATGTTTGTGGATATATGGCATAAGCCTGGCATTCCCTAGTTGAAAGAGTCCTGATTATATGCAGCTGATTCAGTTTCAAAGTGGTATACGTGTTTCCTACTACTGGGAAACCACACTTCCTCAAAGCTACCTTCCAGAACCAGGATTACTAAAACACTCATAATCTTTCCTTTAGTAGTCCTCCACATGGAAAGTTTCCATAACAGTGTACAACACTAGGCATTTCGTATGGGTGTTTAGATCAGATTTTAGGAAAAATTGCTTCACCGAAAGCATTGTCAAGTGTTGGAACAAGCTGCCCAGGGAAGTGGTTGAGTCACCATCCCTGGAGGTATTTTAAGGACGTGTAGATGTGGCACTTGGTGACATGGTTTAGTTGTGGACTTGGCAGTGCTAGGTTAACGGTTGGACACTATGATCTTAAAGGTCTTTTCCAATCTAAATGATTGTACGGTTCTTTAAATCTACTGAGAACATTTTGGAAATTCAGTGAAAACATAAAATATTCACTCTTTTGAGTACACAACAAAATAATTCAAATTCTTATTGCATCTGTGAAGCACATATTCTTTATAAACCAAAGACAAATTTTCTACAGATAAATGAAGAAAACCTCAGGTATGATCATGATTTCCTAAATAAAAGATGAGATATATTGAATGCAAAATATGAAAGACATGAAATCCAGTCTTACACATGGTGACACAAGTTATTAGTCCTTAATCACATTTCAGAATATTATGGCTTTTTTCAGGGCGGAGGGATTTTTTCCCCCTCAAAAATCCTGTTATATGAGGATATTTATTTTGACAATAAATAATATCAAACCTATATTTAAAATCAAAACTCTTTGCTGAAATGTCAATTTTCCAAAATTTCATGGAAAGACATTTTCGTCCATCTCTCAGAAATGAGTAGGTATGCAAGCACATGCCTGTGATCACAGAAGGCCAAGAACAAAATTTTGTTGCAGGGTCTTTCAAAAATATGTGGTCCCTTCCAGCTCTCATTATAAATCAGACTAGCACCATTTTCTGCTTGAGTTCTCAATACTTTTAACTGGTCTGCATTCACCTACAGGACATTGCAAAAGGGTAGTATGCAGTGGTCGGATACCCCCTTACATTAGAACCTATAGGCAGGGAAGTGATGGGTCATATGCAATAGGAGAGCATTGCTCCTGCATTATACCGGTATTTTTCTGTCTTTTGCAGAACTTTTTGTCCTCTGCAAATGAGAGAGTAGTGAAAAGGAGCTGGAGGAGGAGTTGACCCTTCTCTGCTCTATAGTAGCAATGAAATGGCATGAGGAAGATTAAAGGAAACAACAAAAGGGTCAATCCTGCAAAGCACAGAGCTTTTGTTGAAGCTGTTGAGTGCTCTTGTTAATCTCAGCTACAAGTGAAGGTGCTCAACAGCAGGGACAGAATGGGGCCTTTACAATGTAATAGGAAAGATTTGCTAGAAAAAAAACCCCATCCTCATAAATAGGAAAATAGCACACAGGATGGAAAAGGACATGATATTTTGAGAACAATAGTGCCATTACTAGTGATGCCAATAAATAACATTAAGTTGATAGGAGGGGAATGAAACATAATCAGGGCTCACAACAGTGTTTTTTTCATGTATAAAATACAAGAGGTGTGTCCCATTGGAAGATCACTAATTATTAATAAACTCTAGCTGACTGTGTCTACAACATCCATAATCCAGGGACATTAGTAAATTTAGTTTAAAAATGAAACTACTCTTTCTTTTGTGAAGGAGGTATAAACTGATAAAAGACATGATTCTCCTTTCACATCAGCTCTTCCATGTTTGACAACTTTAATAGGTCAGTTCCTTGTTTGCACTGCTGGCACTGGGAAAAAAGCTGATGCTCTGTAATTCTGTAGGGCAGAGAATGCAGACATATTTTACACATAACGACGAGTTGCTACACAATATCTTTTCCATGAAAATTTTCAATATGTATCTCTAAGCTTTAGAACACATCATTTGTTGGAGACTTGAGATGTGGAGAAAATCCTCATAATCTGGATTTTAAAAGGGAGATGGGCTGCAAGATAGAATCCAGCTGTGGGTCTTAAAATGTCTTGAACATTTATTGTACGTATTGAAAGCGGCAAGGCAAATATCAGGGCATTTGACATGTTTTCTGCGTCTCTCATCTTTTTCGCTCAAGGCAGCCTCACTCCTGTGAATAGAAAAGCATTTGGATAAAGAGCTCATTGAAGACTGCAATAAGCCTGGTTTTCTAGTATGGAAGAAAAAAATTGCTCTCATGAATAGATCTTTTTCTAAGAAGGGCTCAGGTTACTTCCCCATTCCGTTGAGCTAGTGAGTGTCACAAAACGAGTCAACTTGGTCCAGGCAGTCAGGTTTCACTGACCCAGTAAATGACATGCTTTAACCTTTCTTTGACTACAAGGGACACATAGCAGGATGTCGGTCCTTATTGGTCATTCAAATGAATTTCAGACAAAAATGTCATCTTGGTATTCACAAAGAGATGTCTTAGCAAGCTAACATGATATTCCCTTTGGTTTATTTTGTATCTGTTCAGCAAATAGGTATAAAGCTGTTGCCTGCATTTGAAAAAGGAAATACAAATTTTTAATTTACAGAACATTTCATTCTGATTCTTTTACCAATATTAGCCTGTGATGATTACTAATCAAACCTCCCACAGGGTACAAATAAACACATGACTTCAGCAGACTGTGTGTGTCTTCCTACAGAAGTCTGTATGGAAGGACTCTGTGCAGTAATCTGGATGGAATCCACTTGCAATTGCTAAATAGTTTTGGTATCTTGCATTTCTAATTCTAACCAGCTTGAGAAAACATAAGAACAAGATATTCTGTAATTGCAGATACATAGTCTAAATCGTGTGGAGGCAACAATCAGAAATTGGTATCTCATGATAGTTGTAGTCATGCAGGATTATTTATTATGTTAATAATCCTAGCCACTTAATCCTACCATTTCAGGACAGATTCATCTCAACTACTTTTACTACTTACTTCTTACCTGCTTATTATATATATCTACTTACCACTATCTAAATGTGTAGGTTCTTGTAGAGTCAATGGAGAGAAGATGGATAACCATACCCTAGACCATACCTTACACTAGATGATTAGTTAGTGCTTCAAAATTAGCACTTTAACATATCCTTCCATTTAAGGATGTTTATTCTCTAAGTGATGCAAATATATTTCCTGTGTCATTTTCTTCAAGCTCTCACTGAACTGTTATGCTTTTCTAATGTTATGCTTCTTTTTCTGAGAGCTGTGACTTGATCACAGCTAAGCAGAGGGATACTCAGTTATATTATATGACTGCATTGCAAGAGAATGTGTTTTTCCAAATCTGCTGCCAAAAATATTCTTCTGATACATTCTTTCCTTTTTATATCTGTGCTAAATTAAAGAATGTAGTGACAAGTGTAGCATATAACCAAAAGCTTAGCGTGTTAAGCATATTAAATAGTAAGCTATCTGTTTCTTAAAGCCATGCAATGTTATTGAAACATTACAGGAATAATAAAAGGCAATACTTTTGTTTCAGGAAGAAAAGTTAGGGTATTGTGGCATTTATAGAGATTTTTTCTTTAATTTAGAAAATTATGATTTCAGGAACTTTTTAAATTCGTTTGCCTTCCTTTCTTCATGTAGATTTAAGTCTTTTCATCTGTCCCTTTACCAAAGGGATTTTGCTATATATTACCAAATATATGCCTTATAATTAAATGATTTTAGTTTTCTCATTAATTAAGTGCACTAAAAATAAATGCACCTCTAAAGGCAGTATCTCATATCTAGATTCAATTCAGCATTTTACTGAGATGCATGATTAATTTCAAAATCTACTCTGAATCCGTGAATCCCTTAGTCATTCCAAATGGCTACTCTTTGTTCTCTTTGTAGGTGGTGGAGAAAATACGAGTATTGTGTTTTATGATTCATCAAATCTATTTTAAATGTCAGCTTCATTAAGAGATGTATCATCCCCAGACTCCATTGACTACATTAACTAGTTTGGCTCATTCAGATACAGATGTCTGTGTTACAGATGCTTTCAGTGTTTCTTATGACAAACTAAGGAATGTGTCTGGCATATTAAACATAGATACAGCCTCAGGCTTTGTTTTTCCAATAGTATTGAACTGTAAGATTCTGAAAACACTGACCTGCAATCTCAGAAAACATTTTCAGCTCTGGTACATGGTGTATGTCTAAACCACTAGACCTTTTGTTATTCATTTCACAATACTTTTAAGATTGAACTCTTTCTCCTTGACTTTGACAACAAAAGTTTTGTTCATCTTCCTTCTTACTTAGCAAAACATCCTTCACACTACTCTTCCCAATACTGACCAGCTCAAACAAAGTGGAGTTGCTGAGTACTCCAGGTGCTGTCCCAACCGTTGATCTGACCACATCATGTTCATTATACCTTTCCATTTGCATCCTCTCCAGGGCACAGAGGTGAAGTTTCTTATTATCTCCCCTTTCTTTCTTTGCATTGCCTTTTTTACTTTTTTCTTTTCCTTCTGTTTCCAGTTTTGGTATCTTCTCAGGTATCCACAATGCTCCTCACACTTTCTTCTCCACATAAAGTGCATACGATGACTCAAGAACATACCTAAAATCTGGTCTTAAATGCTCTTTTATTTCATAAAGCTCAAGAAAAGTTAGCAAAACCACCCACTTCAGTACTGCAACTCACTGAAGTACCAGACAGCAGGAAAATATAGTCTGTTTTTCTTCCCCAATTTTGCAAAATCTCCCCAAATCTCAAACATTCCCAGAGTGGTTCCTTAATTTACATTTTATTTTGAAAACTGCTGTTCATCTATTTTACTTACTTTTTAAAGGAATATATTTTAATTAGTTACTGTAGACAGGGACTATGGATAAGTGTAACAAGCTTATCCTGCTATAGATGCTATCTATGGGCATAAACAGGATGATGGATATTGTAACATATTTTAACATTAAGATAAAAAGAAACTTATTCAAACAACAAGAGAGGATAACCAAAAAAGTATTTGCCTACTGGTATGTCCTGTTACTTTGAAGTCATTATATGCTTTATTATTTTACTCCTTTCCATCATCATCTCCCCTTTCTATATCTCTGTCTTTTTTGATTTTACACCCTTCAGACCAGATAACTTTAATGTTCTGTGCTAACTTTATGCTTTGAAGGATCCTAGCATATTTTAAATATTATTGCATCAGAGGTATATGGTAACTGCTAATAATAATGAGACAGAAATAGATGAATGAATATGAGTTTCTCATCAGGAATGTTTTATAACACAAACAGTAAAAAGAAAAAGATTAATAGAGTTTGAAAATAACAGCTTCAACAAACAGATGGCTTAAACCATTGAAACAGACATGCTATATTATGAAAATGTAAGAACAGAAGTTACAATTACTAAATTAAAAAAATAAGACTATTTGCTTATAATATACTATCATTAATATATTAACATTGTTATTAATTTATTCATCAAACCAGCAATAGCAATAGCAATAGCACTAGCACTAATACAAATTGCCTTCCAGCAAACCAGTCAATATACTATACAAGGTCCAGAATCTCTATTGTATAGGCCTCTATTACCTCAAGATTTCATATCATAGAATCCAAGTACAGGGATTTTCTTCAGCATTTATGAACAGGTTAATATCCAGCATTATCTCATGTTTTTCATGTGAGGAATAGATGGAACAACAGGGTACAATCCATCATGACCTATATTATCACAATACTTAACCAATGCTATTGCAGATATTTTGTTAAAACTTTCTGAAAGTCCTGTAGAATTATGATGACACCTGGAATATGTCATGTTTTTTGTACCCCATGATTGATACACCTTGGCAAATCTAATGAAGGTCAAATAAAATAAGTTTCTTACACATTCAGTTAAGGATTGACATTATCTAAATTTATTGCAAAAATGGAGGAACTGGAATATTTCAGATTAATTAGTCTGATGATCATCTATTATTGTGCAATTTGGAAATTGTAATCATACTAAAATGATATTACCAATTACTTGCAATCATAAAAAATCCACATATTTTCTCCTTTCCTATTACAGAGGCATGTGTTTGTCATTTAGAGTTTAATTTGTTTCTGCTTTATTCCTCTTTTGCAGTACTACAACTCTAATGAAATGAAATCAAAACAACACACTTTTCTTCAGCACAGTTCTCAAATGCGTGCCTAAATTTCAGCAGTCAGGTAAATACCATGCTGAATCGGAACATTTATTCTCAGAGTCTGCTTAAACACAAAGGTGTTCTTTAAAAAAATTCCATTTTGGAAAAAGTACAAGCTAAAAGCAATGCATATTATTGGATGCTGTCAGAAATAGAGTCTATCTATTGCAGGCTCGGGGAAATCAATTGCTGCGAGTTCCTGCCATGCTTGCCCCGTGTAGCTCATAACACATGCTAAGCCCAAGCGGTCAAGCACATTGTACTGCTCACAAGAGAAGTTTGAGAACATCGTCACATGTAGAAAAATAGTTTAATATTAAAAATTCTGCATCAACTCTCTTTTTTGGAAAATAAAAACAATTCTTTGTGTAAGGAAGATGCAAGTTTAGCAACTTGTGGCACAATCCAAGAGGGTGAGCGGTAAATGACCACTGAATATTGCATGAACTTAAAAATGTGGTACAGTAGCATCAGTGTAGCAGCAACACGATTTAACCTTTAAGATTGAAGAAATTTAAACTGTTTCTCATTTCACTACTTATTTTTCATATTTTGAATAATTATTTTATACTTTCCCCATTTTTCTTCTCCTACTTTCTCTGTCTGATACAGTTGAGTCCTGGCTCTGGGTTTTGTACATATATACACATATGCAAACAGACACAGACATGATTCTTTCTGCCATGTAATGAAATTCTTTGTCATGGAAACTAAATAGTCTACTATCTTCAGCACAACTGTTATTTAAGTGTTAGCAACCTGAAAAAAAAAATCATATGTTCTGTAGTTCAATACTTTTGTATAAAGTGGACTCCCACTTGAGAACAGAAACAGAAAGATGTCAGACTGGAAGTATAATTTAAAATTGTCATGGATTCAGATTATATGGCTGCCGAGGTACCAGACAGATTGACCATTTGGAGAATTTGCTTTGCCAGTCCAGCAATCTAGACAAGAGCGTTTAAACAATTGTTGTCTCCCAACAAAAATCTAACAACAAAGGATTAAACTGGAATGAACCAATACATATGTATTTCAAGTAATCAGTCAGGTGTTTTTTTATAAATTAAATATAACTAGCTGGGCCTGAGGTTCTTGCTTTATGCCTCTCAGAGAGAGAATAAGAACTGCAGAACTATTAATCTGACAGCTTCCTTTTATATTATGAATATTTTTACCTGAAACTTGTCTGCATTCTGAGTGCACATAAGAATCCCAAGGCACATACGGGAATTAGTCATCACTATGAAAATAATACAGATGGTAGAACACCATCTATTTGCCAAGCCTTAGTGGACTGCATGTGATGGTCACACACACATATGCAAGTGACCTACCTGAGGCCCTGAGTGCCTGCGGCAGTTCTGCCTTCCATTGACTAGTAGGTTATATCAATGTCAAGGAAGCATTTGTAATAGTTAAACTCTGAGATGAAGCCAGATGACAAAAGTAAATCAACTGTATTGACCACAGGAGCAAGTGGGACTTCAAAACACAATTGGCAGAGCTCTGACATGTAGAGCAGAAAGAGAATGGAAATGAGCTCCTCATGATATATCAGTGTGAACAGAAGAGAAAGAGTTGCATAGCTCAAAGTAGAAAAGGAACATTTTGTGTACTGTAATATGTAGAGCTGTACCCTCATAGAATCAGTTCTTTTACGTGGGGATGGAAATGAGCCAACTGAGAGCTTATGGATAAGGATTAAAGAGAAGGCAGGTAAGAATGACATTGTAGTGAGTGTCTGCTACAGGCCACCTAATCAGGAAGAACAAATGGATGAGGCTTTCAGCAGCCAAATAGGAACAGCCTTATGTTCGTGGGCCCTGGTTCTCATGGGGGACTTCAACTACTCCAATATCAGCTGGAAGGGTAATGTAGCAGGACATAAGCAATCCAGGAGGTTACTGGAGTGCATCAATGACAACTTCTTCCTCTAAGTAATAGAGGAGCCGATAAGGAGAAGTGTTCTGCTGGACCTCATACTCACCAACAAGGTGATGGATGTGGGGATGTGGAAGTCAAAGGCATCCTCGGCTGCAGTGACCATGAGATGGTGGAGTTCAGAAACCTGAAACAAGAAAGAAGCGTAAAAAGCAAGTTCACAACCCTGGGCTTCAGGAGAGTGAACTTTGGCCTCTTCAAAGATCTACTGGGAAGAGTTCTTTGACATCATAAGACCCTGGATGGAAGATGGGCCCAAGAAAGCCGGTTAATATTCAGGGATCATCTCCTCTAAGCTCAAGAGCTGTCCATCCCAATGAGTCAGACAAAAATGCCAGGAGGCCTGCATGGATGAACAAAGAACCCCTGGCCAGACTCAGACACGAAAAGGAAGCATACAGAGGATGGAAGCAAGGACATGTAACCTGGGAGGAATGCAGAGTCATTATCAGAGCAACCAGGGATGAGGTTAGGAAAGTTAAAGCCCAACTGGAATTGAATCTGACAAGAGACAGCAATTGATCTGGAAAAGACAAGAATGCCTTCTATAAGTACATAGGTAACAAAAGGAAGGCTTGGGAAAATGTGGGCCCACTGCTGAGACAGGGGACGTGGACACACAGGACATGGAAAAGGCTGTGGTACTGAGGTCCTTCTTTGCCTCAGTCTTTACTAGCAAGACCATCCTTCAGGGATCGCAGGTCCCAGCGACCAGGGGAAAAGCCTGGAACAAGAAAGATATACCCTTGCTAGAAGAGAATTAGGTCAGGGAGTACTTAAGCAAACTGAATATTCATGAGTCCATGGGCCCTGATGGGAGGCACCCACGAGTCTTAAAGTTGCTGGCTGATGTCATTATAATGTCAGTCTATAATCTTTGATTGATCATGGTGGTTAGAAGAAGCAACTGAAAACTGGAGAAACAGAAATGTCACTCCTATGTTCAAGAAGGGCAAGAAGGAGGACCCAGGGATCAGCTGGACGCAGGAAGACAGGCCAATCAGCCTCCCCTCAATCCTTAGGAAGATGACGGAGCAGCTGATCCTGGAAATCATTTCGAGGCACATGAAAGACAAGAAATCAATCAGAAGTAGTCAGCATAGATTCACCAAGAGGAAGCTATGCATGACCAGCTTCTATGATGAAATGACTGGCATAGTAGGTGGTGGGAGTGCAGTGGATATTGTCTACCTAGAATTCAGTAAGACTTTGCACACTGTTTGCCATAAGATCCTCATAGACAAGCTGTTGATATATGGGCTGGATGAACAGACAATGAGGTGGATTGAAATCTAGCAAAATGGCCAGACCCAAAGTATCATGATCAGTGGCACAAAGACTAGTTGGAGGCCAGTAACAATTAATGCAACACAGGGGCCAACAGTAGGTCCAATCCTGTTCAACATCTTCAGTAATGACCTGGATGATGGGTCCCCCAGGAAGTTTGCTGATAATCCAAAACCGGGAGTAGTGGTTGATATGCCAGAGGGTTGTGCTGCCACCAAGGGACCTTGATAGGCTGGAGAAATGGACTGATAGGAACTTCATGAAGTTCCTATGGGGGAAGTGCAAAGTCCTGCACCTGGGGAGAAATAACCTCATGCACCAATATATGCTGGGGTACACCCATCTGGAAAGCAACTCTACAGAGAAGGACCTGGTGGACGACACCTGACCATGAGCCAGCAACATGCCCTCAGCAAAGAGGACCGCTTGCCTGTTGGGTTGTATTATGCAGAGAGTTGCCACCATCAAGGGCCATGATCCACAAGTTGAAACACATGAAGTTTCATCACTTCAACATTTTTTTACTATGAAAGTGGTCAAACACTGGAACAGGTTGCCCAAAGAAGTTGTCTCCATGTGCCTATCTGTGGAGATGTAAAAAACCCACTGGACATGGTCCTGGGCAACCTGCTTTAGCAAGGAGGTTGGACTAGAAGATCTCAAGAGGTCCCTCCTAAACTCAGTGATTCTGTGATGATGTGGGCCAGTTATCCAACCATGTCTCTCCAATTTGGCTGTACAGATACTATGGGAGACTGTGCCAAACTGGTCCCATGGACCTGTGCATGCTTGTCTTGTTTAAGTGAATCTTAACTTGATCTTCCTCTAATGTGGGTAATATTTCATTCCTACAGACTGTCACCAGCCACAGAAAACTGGGGATCTGAGGGTATACCTTAACAGTGAAAATGTCACTTCTTTTGGAAATTGTAAGGGGAAAAAAATGAAGAAAACAAACCAGTGTACAGATTGTGTTTATTCTGCATGATTGTACTCCACCATGTGAGAGTTATCTCAGCAGTTAAAGAAGGTGTAAAGAACCTAGATCCAAAAATGAATTTGTACTGTAAAAGAATGAAAAGAAATGTAACTAGTACAATTAGTGGACTGATTGCACATCATCCTTATTTTGGCATGTATCTCTTTAATTACATTATGCGAAACAAAGACAATCACAGAGGTGACAGATCTCTTATCCTTCAAACTGTGTTCTACTTGGCATAGATGACAGTGTACTTTTAAGTGTTTAGAGACAAAGATCTCCCAGACAATGACCATTTACTCTAACATAAAGGAGAAAAATGAAAATGATGACTTTTATTTTAGTTTTTATTCTGCTATCATAACCACAATGTGTTAATTAAAGAACATTCTGAGCAGAGTGGAGAGTGTGGAGAGAGATTCAGGTCTTCAGTATATAAATTTGGGTCTATTGATAATGGTCAAGAATACCACTTGGATGAAAATCCCTCCTTTGACAGCTTATTGTCAAATAGAACAACTATGTCAAAAAGCTGAGAATAAGATTTAGAAATTAATCTCTCTAAAGCTACTGGAATTTCAATCTACTTTTTTGTCTTCTACTGTCATCCCCTTGCATATTCTTGCCTATTGCTCTTGTGAAGAAGCTTCCCTAACATTCTCAAAGTTGACTGAGTTTAGGACTTAACATACATAAGCAGTATTTTTTCCAGGCATTAATTAGATAAAGAGAGTAGTTTTCATGATTATTTCCAGAAAATGTCTTTTTTTGAGCCAGAGGCGGCTAAAAAACAAAGGCAAAATCTCCTGCAAAAAATACTGTTTTGTTGCAGTAAAAAATGTTTTGCAAGAATATGTCATATCGATCACAAAATCAGTGGCAAAGGGAAGCCTTTTGACTTTCTCATTCATATCACTGGTGTAAAAACATTTCATTTCACTAACGTCAAAATATTTTGTTTCACATTTATTATTGCGTATTCATTTTTTATCTGAACATGTTCTTTAATTCTTCAGAATCAAATCTTTCATGTTTCTGAACAGATCTTTTTTGTTGCAAAATTCATTCCATAAAAAAAAGACTTAAGTACAATCTGTTCATTCCAATTCACAACGAAAGAGAGTACAAAACCAGAAATTTGAGTTTCTTACTTGCTCTATTTACCATCAATTCATGCCTAACATATATTTGGAAAAAAATATATTTCAAATTTTTCTCAACTAGCCTCAAGGAGAGATGCAGTGTTACCTTCATTCTCATTTTACCCTTCCCTGTACTCAAATTCCACCTATGTGTAGATTTGTAGATGTACCAGAAAGTCTTGGTATTCAGTAGTTACAACCTTTAGGATCTGTCTAGTTGTCTAAGCTTTTAGTAATGTCTGTGGGGTTTCTAAACATTTGTTGTCACATTCCCAGTGAACTACACTTAAATACAATTTGCTGGAGAGGAACTAACACCATTCCCTTGGCCATTATAGGCAGGGTTTTTGATATCATTCCAGGAAACCTTGCCACTGACAGATTGCTGATAGTTCTGGGAATAAAGTTCAGCTCCAGTACACTGGGCTTCCCAATACCTTAATGAAATTCCTGGAAGTGTCTTTTTTAGATAGAAGTACTTAATGGAATGACATAAAACCAGGAAACTGCAAGTAAGATAGCTGTGTTTTTGCAAGTGCCTCAAAGTTCAGACACATAATACTGAGAATGCCACTGATCTATCTCCACATCAGTAGCTTTTCTTCTAAATGCAAAAATGTATCTAAAAAAAAGTCATTACAAACTCATCCATTAATCACAGAAATATTCAAGCCAATGAGTTACATTTTCTAGATGGATTATATTAACATTATCTGAACATCTACAGACCTCAAAGGCTTATGTGATGTATCCTCACCACACCCTTATAAGTTAACAAAATTCTGTTTCGCCATTTTGTTGTTGAGGAGCTAAGGCACAATGAGGTACGAGGCACTGGTGCCCCATTAAAGCATTTATGTATGATGCTATTCACTGTTCACAGCACATATCTCTTACATACTAGAAACTGATGAAGTCCACATCACCTTGAAAGCTGGAGAAGAGTGAGAGATTCATCACAGGGGTCTAGTATCTTGGGTGAGCACCAAATATTGAGGCATTGCATAAAATGTGGGTATTGACCCATTAAAATTTGTTGTGCCGACTCCATTAGGAGTGCCTTAAGGATGGGCACTAGTTCTTTCCTTGCTTGGAAGATACAGAGGAATGCCTGTGTTTTGGCCCCACCAAGGCTTAAGGGTCATATCTGTTCAACATCTCCAAATACAGATGATTCCAGGCATAGTCTGGAAAATGCCATCAGGCACTGAGGCTATTTTATTCACTGGTTGATAACTAAATTAGATTTAGGTGCTGAACATGGAAATTCTCATCTGAGCCCTATCAAGCTTAGGTATCTGGTCAAAAGCAACAGGCTATGCATACTGTAAAGAAAAGATTTGAACCAGTATCTCTCGGATCTGAAGAAAGCGTCTTCATACTGCTAGGTCAGACATCCTAACAGCATTTACATGCTGAATAGTCCTACCATAGCAAAATGCCTCCTGCCACCTGATATATACTTTCAGAGAAGGATTCTGAAAAAATCAGATATCTGCATAGTCAGAGTGACATGCTCACAGATGGAGAGAAAGGATACCGTGTGCAATTTGCTGCTGGCATAAGGCAAGGCGCAAAGAGGACTACCAAAGGAACGATCACACAGAAGACTGAGGAAGAGAACAACATAAACATCTTGCGGACTGGCTTCAAAAAAGCCTTAAGTGGGTCTCACCCAAAAGATTAAATTCAAAAGAGGTATCAAGTACAGTAAAGAGAGGTCTGGTAGGAACTTTTTGCCTCAGAAAAGGTACCTGTCCTTGGAAGAGATGCCCAGGAAAAGCTTGATATTTTTATCTTCCTGTTCAAGGAGCAGGAAAGCTGATGAGGTGGGCAGACTCATACGCAAGGCAGACAGGAAGAGCTGTGACAGGTAGCCCAGTGCTTATAGCTTGTATTCTTTTGACTCATTTTGCAAAAAGATACTGCTTCTGGTTTTCTATCTTGGCCGTCTAACAATATTGTGAATTTTATTTGACACTTGCATAGCATACGAATTTCAAAATCTCTATACTTTGCTATTTTTGTCACAGGCAACTTCCTTAATGTCTATGTCTAAAGTTCAGTGTGTACAACTACATAGATGCATCCACAGAAATGTATCATCTTGAGGAGGGCTGGGGGCCAGGAACATTAACTGCAACCATGCAAATAGTTTTGCCCAACGAAGAGCCCTAAGGAATTCAGTCACAGAGAGATGGGGAGTGAAAGCTAGATTCTGATCCCAAGGCACAGCTCTGGTCAATGGAAAGTGTTGAATGGGAAATTTCTTCTGAAAAGGTCATTTGTGAAATATCACAATGTGGTTTTTTATCAGCTCTTGGAAAAGAATCAGGCATTTCCCTTCTCCTACAAAATGCTCCAAACCTTACCTGCTTAATCATATTGCATTGGTTCATAATTAGAAGCTTTCTTTTGCAGTCGTAGTAACTGCATAACGTTTTTTGTTTGTTATCCATCGGTGTTATAAGCAAAGGCCAAAAAAGTGTTGTGAAATTTTGGGGACAAATGAAACCGGTGAATAACTTCTCCAGCAGTGCTTCATATTAGCCTCCACTGTTTCCACAGTTCTAGCTCTAGCTGGAGCTTTGCTGAATTCTGTCTATATATATTTTTATTGAGCCTTGAATTCAGTATATTAAAAGTCTGATGAAACTAGATTACTTTTTAAGAAGTAAAGTCAGTACTTGTATGTCTATTCTGTTTTTTTATATAGGCAGAGGAACTCTTAATAAGTATGCTAAGTTCTTTAAAAAATTATGTTGGAAGATGTAAAGGAATGTTCATGAATAGATAATTAAATTTAGGGACTATAGTAATTTTAATTATATTTACTTTGCTAATCAGAGACATTGGGACTTGCATCCATTTATTGAGAGCTTGACAGGTTTTATCTGAGAGCATTTTATAATTAAGATCATATATTAACTCCTTGCTTGAGGTAATAAATATTCCTAGGTTATTTAACATGGAAAGCAAAGTCTGTTTCTCAGCTGAAAGTAGTCAGCGTGTATTCTGGAGGAATAATTTTGCACAGGACAAACTCCTTCCCTCCCCTCCCCCCAGTTAAATCTAAGATTTAAAAGAGAAAAAAAATCTTTGTTAAACATTTTGGGTTGGAGAAACCGAGGACTAGAGAAAAATGCTTCCATGTATTAATTTGATCTGAATTAATATTAATTGTCTTTATTTTACAACATGTTTCTAGAAGCCAGGTAGCTTCTAGAATCTAAAAAAAAAAAGAAGATAATTTTGCCAGTAAAATCTTTTTTTTTTGATGTCTTATCTTGCCACACAGTCAGAAATATGACAACAGCCGAGAGAATTAATGGTGCAAAAATGCCCAATTCACTTAGTTTGTTGGAGGATAGAAATATTCATGCAGGAAATCCACTCATGTTTAGTTCTGAACTAACATTCAATTATTGCCCACAGCCATGTTGCACATCTTTGTAGAAATGAAGTGGGGTTTTTTTTAACTGCCCTAATTCCATTCCAGAATGAAATTCCACACCTCAAATATTTCCTCTTTCTTCTTGCTAGACCCCTTCATGTATTTTGCTATCACATACGATGACCATCAGGGCCACAGAAAAATGTAGGCATCCTAGTAGGAATGAACCCCACTTTACGGAACCAAATTCACCTACTACAAACCAGCAGTTTGCATGGAAATTACATTAGAGTAATCTGTCCTCATATGTGAGGGGTCACCTGAATCCTCCTGTGAACTGACTATGTAGCTGCTTTAAATTCTAGTCTCAGTGATACAAGACAGGGATGTAACTCACTAGGCTATTCTTCCCAGTACCAATATCAAGCAACTAAGATAGCTCATGTTCCTGATTCTTGATCTGAAAAACTGGAGTGCAAAGAAGAGGGTATTTCACTGTCTCTGTGTTAGGGGTTTTTTTTAAACACTAACAATCCTTCATAGTTTGGAAGTGGAATTTTGATTGATTACAACTGACCCTTTGTTCCTCTCAAGATGTTACTGCGCAAATTTGTGAGGCAGGCAGGTAATACACACTCCCACTGTTCTGGTACTTGCATCTCTCTGTCGCGAAAGTAGACGTACTTAAGGCATCAACAGTTTGAGCATAGCTATACACAGATGTTGACATGCGCGTACACTATGAATATTAAAGTCTTAACAACCGTATTTCAAACAGCAGCAACAGTGAAGTGTCATCTTAACATTTTTAGTAGCTGTCCTTGAATGATATTTTTGCACTGTGTTCTCACCAGAGTCCTTTCCAGTTAATTGCTTTCCCCCTGCCCCAAACACGGCGCTCCGTAATGTGTACCACTGAGAGACGAAATGGTGATATAAACACTAATATGCATACTCTTGGATAGAGTGGTGCTCTGGGTATACAAGTACGCCTTTCTAGCACAGATTTGAGGCTAATTAAATATCAGTTGTGTTGTAAAACACTCTCAGGATCATTCTGCCTTTAAGTGTTATCAAGACTTTTTAAAGCTCTCGAAGTGGCCCTAAACAGAGGAACGTACGCATTTAAGCAGTGTTCTCTTTTTCTCATTTTCTACAGAGGCCTCCTGGTTATTTAATTTTTAGAAAGAAAGATTGCAGTGGGTAGTCCTTCCTTGAATATATTTTGCAGCTGTCCAGCTTTAACTGGCAAATTCTACTAAGATAAAAGTAGTAGAGTGGTGAACAAGCACCAGAAGAGAAGTAGTAGTGTTAGAGCCTTGATAAACATGTCGAGAAGCAGCTGATTATTAGTAGTTCACAAAAATCATGCAGACCTTCATATATCAGTATTGTGAAGGGAAGCATTTTGCTAAGACTCTAATGAATCATTTGCACAGCACATGAAATGAAGCTTATACCTTACTGGTAATGCATACACATTAATTCTTTAACACTGTTATTTTCATGGAAGATTCAAGGATAAATGTATTGCTTTAATATTTCTCTTCCCTTGACATTCACTTAATAAAAACACAAATCAGTGAGTGTTAGTATAAAACAACAAATATTTAACACTAACTTGTAAGTGTATTGTTCCCTGGTGATTTTACCAGTGGGAATAATGCCTGAGAGAATTTCTGTACATGACAAAGTTTTTAGCAGGGCCTGTTGCAATAGGACAAGTGGTAATGGCTTTAAATGAAAAGAGAGAAGATTTAGACTAAATATAAGCAGGAAATTTTTTACACTGAGGGTGGTGAAACACTGGAACAGGTTGCCCAGAGAGGTGGTAGATGCCCCATCCCTGGAAACATTCAAGGTCGTGTTGGACGGGGCTTTAAGCAACCTGATCTAGTTGAAGATGTTCCTGCTCATTGTAGGGGCAGTTGGACTAGATGACCTTTCAAGGTCCCTTCCAACCTGAACTATTCTATGACTCTATTATATGGCCTATCAGGATTGTAAAAATACCTCAGACTAAGAAAAAAGTTTAATATATG
>VYXH01011809.1:89946-170828 GCA_013397275.1 Burhinus bistriatus | reverse complement strand
AGTGAGGCGGGGGGGGGGGGGAAAGTGGATTCCATTGATAAGAAAGACTATAATTCTTCTATAATTTTTCTCTGGCTATTTTTAGAGTTGTTTAGTAGGAGGAATTTTAAAAACGTGTAGCTTCCATAACATTTATTGGCTGTATCAAACTACTGATTTTAAAACAGAATTCAGATTATTACAGAGGCATTATATTACATTTTCTGTTTCTGCTTTTACATTTTTGCCCTCTTTAATGCCCTGCCCACTTATCTTTCTTTTTTTTTCTTTTTTAGCCAATAAAGACCCAGGATATTATTCGCAATCAAAAGCCACAGTGTTTGTGATAGCAGAAAGGCAGTCTTCTAAAAGAACTATAAATCATCGGTGTTAATCTTCTAGCACAATTAATATTTTACAGGATATTCATATGGTAGAGGCAATAAAACTCAACAGAATTTTCCTAATTACCTTACATCTTTTGCATTTTTAATTATACTAAGCTTCTAAAACATAATGTCTTCTGTATAAGAATAACATTCTATGACATATCATTACAATGAGCACTGTTTCCTTCTTTAACGTCCTACTTCTCATTAGGTTAAAATACTGTTCAGATTTGATATTTCTTAGAATAAATTTTGCTTTATGGGATTTCAGAGAACCTGGAATAAGAATGTAAATCAATCCCCAATACAGCTTGGTGATACTGTACAAACTTTATACCTTTCCTCTGGTGTTCTGTATAAACAAAAAGGAGTCTAAAAAACCCTTGCTTCCCCTCAGCTCTGTTAAGATAAATATTCCCCACTGGAGACATGGAATGTAAAGTCAGAAGTATGGTGCATGTAAAGAATTTGGTGCCTTGCTTGTACTTTCTTTTTTTCCTTTTTTTTTCATTACATATCAATACTGATATTAACAAACAGATTGTTCTTCATGAAAGGACTGACACATGTTCGTCTCAATATTTCCACACTTTAAGGATGGACGATAAGTGAAAAAATGTAAAATAGTTTATTGATTTTTTTGAGCATTTATGCATCAAACATACAGTGATATATTCATTTGAAGAAAATTACCTGCTTTGTATATATGTTTCATAGGTATATGGTATATCATTACAATATGGTATACTTTGGATGCTATAGCCAGGTTGAAGCCAAAGACAGATAGACTACTTGAGTCACATATTGCAAAATTATATATGTTTTAATCCCTTTCCAATAAGAAGGCAATTCAATTTAGCACCACTATAAACTTATGCCACGTTAAACCGGCACCTTCACCACATATAGTAAAACTGAGATCAAGTTCAGGTAAAGAGAACCACTTGCAGGGATGAGGATTTTTCTCAAGATGCAATGATGGAGAGACCTTCTTTGCTCCATCATGACTAGTATTAGTACATGTCCGATGCTGAATGCATGGTCAGTGTTTTATAGCTAGAATTGCTGTACTTCTGGTACCTCTCCATTGACTTGACCGATACACTATACATGTGTAGGCACAAAAGAAAGGTAAAGCTCTTCCATGGACAATTGACTGTATTACTCTGCTTTTCATGCTATAGTAGCTATGTTACTTCATACTTTTCAAACATTCTCAGGAAGTTATCATTTTGCCTTTTAAAAAACAGTTGGCCTTATTATTTTTAAGCCCTTCTCATACTGAAATTGATTTCTGGTCATTAAGTCATTAATCTTTAAGTCAGCCTGGACAGATATAAGTATTGTTCCAGCTACTTTAGAGCTGAAGAAACTGAGCTTAAGGTGAACAGCCCGAACTGCAGAGATGCCACTACTCAGATATTACATTAGCTGCTGAAACCAATGGAAGGTGTAAGCGCAATTTCTGAAAGGCTATAAGCAAGTTGTCTGAGGCTACAGAAGCAATCATTATTTGGGGTGCGGTTAGAGTACCTTTATTCCCAGGAAGATAGAATCTTACTGTTTATGAATAATGAGTGGCTCACATTCAGTGATTCTATCACGAAATCTTAAAGCACAGAACAAAGGCTCCCAGTATAATTCTTCACATTTTATAAATGACAAAGCAGAAATATCAAGAAAGGGCCAGTCATACGTCTTAGTTTATCCACCTGACTGAGGGTGGACTATAGGTCCCTTGAGTTCTTTGTTACGAAATACTGACACCCTTAAAGAAACTGTCAAGAGAAGTAGTAAAGTGATGACATTCAGCAGGTTTATGCAGTGGCTCTCTTCATAACACATATTTCCATTCCTTCATCACAGGGTTTGGAAAGACTTAAAAATTACATGAACTCTTTATTAAATGTTTCCTTGTTAATCTATCATGTTACTTTAAACATTCCCCTAATACAGTCATATCCTATTAGTAACCAACCGCCCTCATTAATTCAATAGAAAAAATGTTTTATTGTATTGACAGTGTTTTTATTGAATTAGTGGAGGTGATTAATGGTAGTGTAATTCAATGGAAGCAGCTACTCAAATGTTGTTTAGACATCCTAGCCTTGCAAGGGAACTTACTGTTCAAAATCATATTTGTCATTGCTTGACAACAAAACAGCCCAAATGTCAACATTTCTTGTAGACGCCCATAATCAAAACATGGTACTTGTTGTGTTGCAACCTACTTTATAATATACACAGAAGAAAAATGCAACAAAAGGTAAAGAAGTTCACTCATTAAAACGCTGCTTTTTGTCCCTGATGATTCTCAAAGATTTTCAGTGTCTGCTCAAGGATAGAGGCAATATCTTGGATAAGAGCAGCAGAGCAATGAAGCAGTTCTATTCAGCTACATAACCATTTGTTTCGTTTTCAGGAGAGGTGTGATGAAAAGCCTGTAGGCATATATTTGTTTAGCAGTTATGTTTGGGGAGATGGAGAATTTTCCCTTGAATTCATCATTAGCTAGGTCACTCAAGCATAGCTATTTTTGTGTATCAAAGAATAGGCTCTTCAGCTGAAATCTAAAAGATTTTTTTTGTCCTCAAACATGTTGCAAATGTTTCAGCAAATACAGTAATAATATTTCCCATGGTTATTACAAAGAATATAACAGTTTCATGAGTAGAAATTAATTAAAGCTGAACTCTGACAATAGACAATGTTAATTAAATCTTGCTCCCATCCCACCCCACCCCAAAAAGTAAGTCTACATACAAAATCAGAGATTAACTTGTTACTAACGTTAGGCTTTAAGATAAATTAATATATTTGAAGCCACTTAGAAATGAGTAAATAAGGTGAGTTAAAAATAAAACACAAAAACAAAACAAAAAGGGAAAATAAAAACAAACAGCAAATGTAGGTTAAAAAGAAACAGTGTCCTTCTCATTTTTCTTTGATACTCTCAATTTCTTTGCTGTCTTAAAGGGGACTGTTTCTCCCCTATTTGACCCCACCTTCCAGTGGTTTTAATAACATAACAATGATGAGTGTGGCATTAAACCTTATTTATTTTCGTACCAGGGTAGCTGGAAAGCAGAGCTTCCCTCAGCTGCATTATTATGCTTTCCATGGAAAATTCTGTGAACATGTGCCCACATTTTACATCTTTCTTTTGGCAACACTTTTCCCTCCCACCTTTGTGATCTTTTCAACAGCATGTGAGCGCTCAATTTATTCTTCCAAAAACAGCAGACACAAATTTTGTTACAAGAACAATAAAAATTAACACCATGTCTAGAAAAAATCTGGCACTTGCCTTTTGCTGTTCCCAGTTACAGTCCTGGGTCTGTTTACTGCTGTTTGTTTCCCAGCTTTTCGACATGTCTAGGGAATTAGGCTTGTCAAATTGGTCTCAGTCAAGCCTGTATTGCACTAGTCTCGTCCCTCGGGCCCTGTAGGTATCTGAAGAGGATCCATTCTCCTTGCACTTCGTAAGCTGAGAAACCCACATTTCTAGCGAGATACCTGACTGGAAATCTGGACTGACATTATTAAAAGCAGGTGACTGGTAATTCCATCTAGTGATGGGTAAGGCACAACTAGTTAGAGTAGGACAGTGCAGGACAGTACAAGGCACCTGGGGCTTCTCTAAAAGTTGCTGCGATCCTGAGGGCTACTTTTTTTGCAAAGTACACAGTCATTTAGACCTGTACAAAGAGATTCCAAAATACAGAATCATAGAATCACAGAATGGTTTAGGTTGGAAGGGACCTTAAAGATCATCTGGTTCCAACCCCCTTGCCATGGGCAAAGACACCTCCCATTAGACCTTGTTGCTCAAAGCCTCAATTCAGATATGATCTTTCTGATCTGATAGTTTTAGCAAACTCTCTGAATGAGGGTAGATGATACACACATTATTTGGAAGTGCGTCCAAAATTTCACTTCTTTCCCTGCTTCCCAGGCTCTGACTCTGATGATGCAGGGCAATTAGCTAGCAATATGACTAAAGGACTCAATTTTGTGCCCATGTTGTGTGTAACTTTATTCATACTGCTCTCATCCAGGTCCTGATCAGCTGAAAGTCGCGAGTGTCAGCAGAGAGTGAAGGTAGAGTTGGCTATTGGCGATGGATTACCAGAACATGAGACAGGGCCATTTCCTAATTCACTTGAGATTTTTCCCTGCTATTTCATTGGGGCAGTTACTCACAGACTCATGGTAACAAGCTGCATGAGTTTTAAAGTCTAATTAAGAATTTTAGCAACAAAGTAGCAGAAGTTATTGCATCCGGAACTGGAATCATTGAATCATAACTGCGGAGCAATCAGACAGCCTTTGCACAAACACTATAGAATCTAGTCAGTAGAGTCACTGTAAACATGTGTCTCCTTAAAAAAAGAGGAGCTTCATGCTGCATAATAATGCATATTTCTAGAGTTATACAGAGGGAAACCTGATGGACAAAAATATTCCCTGAGTTAAACTAGATTCAAATAAGAGGAAAAAGATCAAAAAAGAACGTGACTGCACTTAAAAATATATTAGAAGTGTCATTTTCAGGACAATTTTTGGTATTTCAATGTACAAAGAAATTTTTAAATAAGCAAATACATAACTGCACGCATAACCCTTCATATAGTGAGCTAAAAAGTTCAGTATCTTATATTTGTGGTTTTGGTAACCTAGAAATACATTTTCTTGACATTGACTTGTGATTTTTGTAGTTAATCCTAAATCAGATTAGTCTTTTCTGAAACACCAGATGGTATTAATTATGCAGTTGTAAAACTTTGACAGAACCTTTACGGTGTGTTACTAACTACCTCTTATGAAAAGCATTTTATGACATGTAATTTATCTGCTTTAAACAAGTCTGTTAAAAATTCAGTGAGCAGATAAGACTATCAAGTTTCAGGATTTTGTTAAATACCTCTTATGGTTTTTGGTTTTGGTTTGTCTTTTTTTTTTTTGAGTGGCACTGCATCTTTTAAAGAGATTTTTCCCACTCAGTTTTGACCCTTGAACTGTTCAGTACATCTAGTACTATGTACAAAAGGCTACTCGAAGGGGAAGACAATCAGTCTTATGTCACTTCCTACAAAAATCTGCACATCTCTTTTTGAATCTGCATAATGGACCGCAGATATATATGAGAAATAATGAAGCACAGTATTCTACTACTGTATGCCTCTGTTGGTAGATCTACCTTGGGACCTCATTAGTATGTGACTCTTTTGCAGTCAGTGAATGTACATCTCAGAATGTTATAACTCTCTGAAAAACCAGGTAAAAGTAAGAGCTGAATATTGTTCTTTTTTTCTTCTTCTTGTCAGTGGCAACAGAGCTAAATTCAAATTGGTCCTTGCTGATATCCAGTCAATAGGATTAAAAACCTTCTAAAAATAGCTTAGTACGAGATGCATACACATAAGGGACCTAATATGGTATGACTTAACACCCACTCAGTGACAATTCTCGTCGCACTTACTAGACAAAATTGCATGGACATGAAGAGTAAGATACTCTGTCACTAGAAGAAATTACCATATGTGCTCAGACTAACACATGACTAGAATAAGTTCCTCCTTCCCAGTCATTCCCCAAATCTAAAACATGGGAGAAACATAAATCATGAACTTGTAAAATAGAATTGTAAATTGACAGAGTGATTTAGGTCAGAAGACACTCCTGGAGGTTTCTAGTCTAGCCTTTCCTCCCCTCTGCCCCCAAACTCAAAGCAGGGACAACTTAGATCACATAGCTGGGCTTTGCCCGGTTGAGGTTTGAATATCTCCAAGAACGGGCAATCTCCCTGTGCTATGTGTTCCTGTGTTTGACCACCTGATGGTGAAATTTTTTTCTTACTATTTAATCAGGATTTTGTTTCTTGTAACCTGTGACTATGGCTTTTTGTCCTTTCTCTGTGCTTCTGCCAGATGTTTCATCTCCTCTATGACCTTCCTTTAAGTGACTGTAGAGAACACTAAGTCCACCTTCAGTCTTTTCTTCTCCAGGTTAACCTAAATCATCTGGCTTTAGCTTCTGTGTCGTGTGTTCCACCCCCCGACCATTTTGGTGGTATCTGGGGGACTCACTTCAGTATGTCCACTCTTTCTTGCATTGGGGAGCCCAAAACTAGACTACAAATATGTCTAGCAGAATATTTTTTCCAGAAAATTTGTTCTGAATGTGAAAATTTCACTTCAGTAACCAAATCCAGTCCCTTTGATGTTGTTTGTCACTTACTGGTACCATCAAAGCTTGTGTATTTTGTCTGTAAAGAATCTTAGCCCTTACCCATCCATGTTAGTCTAGATTGTAGACTCAGTCTTGCACAGGTCTTCATAGATGCATTTCAAGTAGGATCCTAAAATAGGAGTCAAATCCACTACCACACCTTCTGTTGTCTCCTGTGTCCCAAAGGGTACGCACAAATAAAGGAGTTCCTATATTGGCATCTTATGTTCTGTATACAGTCAAAAGGGAGAAATACAGTTTCACAGAAAGCTTAAATTAGTGTGTTCCCTCTCATTATATTTGAGCTCAGGATCCTTGGATAGGCACTTGGATTACATGCTCCTACATAGATGGTGATGTCTAATAAGCCTCATAATTAACAGAGGATGACTTTTATGCTAAATATTAACAAAAAATGTAGTAATCTCAAAACTATAAATATTCTGGCTGGTGAAAAAGGCAAAATACAAATTCTGGACTGAAACAAACAAACAAAAAATGAACAAAAAGCATTCTGCCATAAAAATATTTTTATCCAGCAGGCCACTGATCAAGTATAGAAATTGTGTGTTTAATGTCTTCCTCTTTCCAAAGGACTTTAAACTATGGTTTATGAGAAGTTTGTAAACATCAGTTTACAAGACACTCTGAGGCTGAATGATATGGAAGGACTTCAAGACAAGAATATATTCAATCTCTCACCTTTGGAGATGACAGTTAAGCCACAAGAGGAGACTGACTCACCGGCCCAATGAATAAGGCACACATGCAACAGGGCAGAGCTCTGGATCTCCAAGCCCTGCCCCAGTGGCAGCTCATGACTTAGACAATTGCAGAGTGATGACATAAAACAATGTCCTTTTGCTTGATGGCTATGTCACTTTCCAGAGTGATGAGCTTTAAAATCTCTTCAGACAGAAGTAAAATGTAAAGTCAAGCTTTCCAGATGCTCGGTCTATGCCAGAAAGTGGATTGTTAACTGAAAGAGGGTCTTGTTACCATTACCACGTCCTTCCACACTTTTGGCTTGAAAATCCATCTAAAGAAAACCAGTTATTCACAAAGCCAACCTCATATTACTAATTCACCTGAATGTACCAGTGCTGGACCTGCTATGGTTTGTATTCCTAAATACAGTCTCAGTAGTTAGGTGTTTTAGTTGCTTTCCATTCAGTTCCTTCTCTAATTATTTTTCAATTTTGGTCTTAAAAGCTAACTATGACAGGGAGGTGGGGAAAAAACCCCACATCAATAAACTCTAATCTCAAACTCTTTTTCACAAGAAACAGTAGTCTCCTCACACTTCGCTGCTTTTACAGCCCTTATTAAGAGAACTGAGAATTCAGTCTGTTTGATTTATAATTGGAAATCATAAACTATAACATTCACCTGCTGTTCATATGCACAAATGAAATGATACAAGGCAGTTTCATCACTCAACATAATAATTGGCATGAACCAGCTCTGCTACGCAGCATTCAGATCCCTAAGGTCCACTAACAAGTTGCTGTAACTACGTGCAGCTGTAGAGGAAAAAAAGGGAAAAACAACATGGCATTTTTCATATCACAGTTGTTTTGATTAATTCATGTGGGGGAAGCAGAGAAGTCTGCCTTGGGTTTTGTCCTGATCTTACAGACGTTACTGTAAAGTGAAGATGATCTCACTGATGTTAAGGTCTAAGACTAGCCTGCAAATGATACTAGAGAAGAAATAACTAGAGAGTAGCAACATTCTTTACCAAAAACAAGGGTGAAAATTAATGTAAGTGATCTCATAGTGATCTACCCATCTGGAGTGTAAATTGCACTATTGATATCTGGTACTTCAGCATACAGAAAAGCTAGGCGTCTTTGTTTTTAACCTACCAAACTTTGAAAAATAACCCAAATTAAGTCTCCAACTCATTGCTAATTTTTGCCCAAGCAGAGAAAGGACCCAAATCAGTGGAATATTTAGGCGTGTATATGACTTGAAACATAGCACTGAAGTCCATTCATGCTAAGTTATTCTTGTCCTATATTCCTCGTACCAAAAAAAAACCCCAAACCCACAACAAACCAAAACCCCAAAATTGTGGTTCCTGTCACTTGAAACATTGAAAATTCCCATGAAATTTCACTGACTATGTTACATTCTTGTGACTTACGGTTCCTTGGTAGGGTTTGTGGCTAAGATTGCCATAGAATAGTGCATGCAGAAAATAAGGGTACATAAATAAAGAAAATGTTTAGCCCTCTCCAAGATTTTCTTTTCCCTTCTCCCAATGCCACTCAAATATAAGGGATTCAAATGATTGTTTTTCAAAAAATTTACAATTTATAGGCTGAAATAGGAAATAGTGGAGATTTATTGGAATAATGAAATCCTTGGGTGGACGCTTGAACAAAAAAGGAACTTGTATTGGTACAGGCAAATGAATGCCTGTATTACCTCTCTTAAGATGTATGGGAGATGATGTGATAAAACTTGATTCCTCTCTACCATTAGCAAAGCTTTTGGTATGGAACTATGTGTGACTACTCACACATTTAACATGTGAGTGATTTGCTGGCTTGAAAACTGATAACAATGGATGTGCTTTTCACACAGTCGTGGTGTGCAAACATCAGTTACCATACTGCCTCCCCTCATTTCCACAAAGACAAGTGCCTTTCAGTTCTACGGGATGTAACTTTTGCCCATGGTCTTAGATTCTGTCAGTTGGGAATGAAATAATTTTCTGCTCAAAGATTTATGTCATGAAAGGTATAATACATAGACTTTCTGCATATCAAATAACCATTTCTAAATTTAGTGTAATTTGTAAAAGGTTATAACAGAAATGCGAACAGAAAAGATAGAGACATAGCAGTGATGCACGTAGAAGTAAGTAATCACACTGCAATAATAGTAAATGACGGCTTTCTAAGGAAAACTCTTCTAGACCATTCTGCTCTGTAGTTTATTTATGGCATAATGATAGGAGGAACACACAAATAGGTGAACTCATAGATGAAGAGCAAATTAAGCTGACCAATACTGTGTTAGGAAATGAATCTAAGTTCTGTATAAATGCATATGCATTCCTGTAGGTCTATGGAATAGTCTCTGCTAAAAAGTTCAACATCTGTGTAAAATTATTAATGGCATCTTAAAATAATTCTAGTTATTTCGCTAAATGGAGGAAAGCACTGTCATTTCTGATATCGCTCTGTAGTAAGATAGAATAAATGTTGACCTTTTTTAACCAACTGGTATACCTAAGACAAACATGAAAGTAAACATAACGATGAAAAGCCTTCCCTTTGTTGGAAGGAAATGTTAATGGCTGCTTTTGTTATCTGTTTATCCAAACCCAGTCTTGTCTAGTGACTTGTTTTTGTGAAGCAAAAAACTGTTCTTAACCTTTCAAACCACTGTGGCAAATGTGTTCTATAACCAGATGTGGGTCAGTGACACTACAATAGAGAAGGGATGACTGTCATTTACAAAGCTGTTTTTCTTTTACACTTAACATGTAGTGACCTGAGGTCTGTATTTTTAAAGGCAGCTGTATAATTAGACCTAGCTATCTCAAAAATTATTTTTATGTACAGCAGCTTAAGAGAAAAAAAAAACACTAAGAGCAATGACAAGCATTCATTTTAAAAAGAAAACTACATATGTCTTAGGTGACAAAAAGGGGTTGCTTCGTTTGTCCTTGTCTTTTAATCTAAAATACTATATTAAATATGCCCTAAAATATCTCCTTTAGAGCTCCTGAAAACAATATGCTCTGTAGAAAGGTGGCATTTGCAATCTTTGCAGTGATTCATAACCCATCTTGACAACACTTACAAACCTAATGTTTCTTCTACCCAGATCACTCTGATTAACCCTACCTACAATGGAACTCTGCTGCCTGAAACTCCACTAGGCTCTGGACAGGGACTGGATTGCTTACTCCCCATCATGATCTAAATCTGTAGGTATCTAAACGTACTAGATGCCTTCTAGACTGTTCTGAAGCATGTTATGACGCTTAATTTTGTTTGCCTTAATATGTCCAGAGGGACCTTGATCTGTGATGATGGCAGCTCATATCTCATCTGGAGCTTCTCTGTCTTTAGCCTAGATATCTGTCAACACGCAGAGATGTCCCAGAGTTGACAGTGCTTATCACCAGGATCAGAAAGTTTCGATGTCTGTGGGTACCTACTGTTTATCAGCTCCATATTCAGTCTATAAAATCCATGCCTAACTTTATGGCTTGGATAACCCTGTGGAGTGACCCCTTACCTTCCCTGCTGACTGGGGGAATTCAGGCATCCTGTTTAAGGATCACTTTTTCTTCTCCCAGGTTTTTAGACATCCCACCCAGAAACAAATGCTTAACTCTTAATACCTTCATGTCTTACGGTACCTAAATTAGTCATAGTAAATCTAGGACCTTCTTTTACTCTTTATCTCAGGATAGCAATAACTATTGTGTCCAGTGGATGGACAGGGCTCTGAATTACTAAATTTCAGGAGGTTACTTCCAAAGCTTTGTGATAAAAAGGAACATATGAACAATAATTATTTAGTATGACCTCCAGAGAAAGTCTCATTGAATGAGCTTTCTTTGTGTACTGGAACAGGCTGCCCAGAGAGGTGATAGAGTCTCTGACTCCGGAGACATTCAAAACCCACCTGGATGCCATCCTGTGCAACCTGCTCTAGGTGAACCTGCTCTGGCAGGAGGGCTGGACTGGATGATCTCTAGAGGTCCCTTCCAACCCTTGTGATTCTGTGTACTACAGTAAAGCTGTTATACATGTGATTCTTCATGTGAAGCTGCATTCTTGGTTTCTTCTTCTTGGTTCAGAGAAACCATTCTTTTTTGAATCCCACTCCTAAAAATATGGTTATCACAACACTTCCAGCAAAGACTGCAGAAACCCTGAATAAGTACTGTTGGTATAAATCCACTGGGTTTTTCTGGTATCATTGCAGTTACAGGCTCTCAAAGTAGGATCTGACCAAGGACAAAACTTGTCTGGATGTATAGCAGTCTAGGCAAGTGACAATATCATGGTAAAAACCAGATGTTGCAGTTTCCATGTTCATATTCTGGTTGCCATAGATCCAAGGTCCTCCAGTTTAAGCATTCATTTCTGCTTCCATTCATCCCCTGAAAAATATATGTTTTGGAAGGGGGATAATTCCCCAGTGTCTCCTGCCTAGGGAATATGACACTAGAGGTGATCCCTGAATCTCCAGGGCCACACATTTACTGCTAAGTATCTCTAGTTAAGAGATCCCACTTTTGTCTGAAAAGCATTACAGCAGAACTTCTCTTCTGCAGAATATCAACCATCTATCCCCAACATCCTTCCTTTGCAACTCAAAAGAACAATTACTCTGCACATCTCAGAAGATGGGGTCTATTCTAAGTTGGGAGGACCAAATACCTGAAAATCACTACTTTTTCCTTCTTGTTATATATTATTTAATGAAAGTGTAGTAGCTATGATTTATTTTACAGAGTGAGGAGATAAAGTAACATTCTATGTGAAGAAGCATCAAAGCTTAACAATCCCAGTTACCAAACACTTTTCAGGGGCAGGAGGGGAATCACAGATTTTCTCTTACAAGTGGTCTCATCTGCTGACACGGTGCTTGCTCCCACTCTTATTAAAATCACTGGGAGTTGTACAGCCCTGGGGGAGAGCAGGAATATGCTGTAACTGTGTCCTGCACCACGGTGGTACAGCCCAGAATATGTAAATAAATGAGGGTTTTGAAAAACTATTTTTGATTTTGCTTAATGTTTTTAATTTTATTGTCTAGCTTCAGCTTTTTAACATTCACTGGAGATCAAGGATTTCATCACTAACAGCTAACACAGCTAATGTATACCAGAAAACTGACATGTTTCCAATTTCCCCACAGTTTTCAATTTCTCTCTTTCTAAAAGAATGGATTAAATGGCTTTAGTCCTGTTGTATTGTGCATCAGCCCACAGGGTTCTTTCGCTGTCCCTACAAAGGCTGAACACGTGAAGCTAAAGTCATTCCTGGTGTTGTGTCACTGATTTCAGCAGAGTTGCTCCAAGAACACATTTGGCCCATCATCTCGTGACCGCAGTTTGGGAAAACAGCCTCCATTGTTTCTAATATCAGCATGACCACTGAAAAGTAAATTTAAGCTAGGTAATTGTGAATTGTGGTGATTTCTCTTCGTTATTATCCCTGATAAACACTAAGCTATTCAAAGGACATTTGCAAGTCTATTTATTTATCATTTGATGATTAGGAGCAAATAGCATAACTATTAAAAAGCCTCCCCATTGCTAAATTACTTTTTACATTTTCATTCTGTTTATTTTTTACTGTAATTGTTTCTGTCACTTCTCTTTATCCGAAACAATACCCCTTTATCACAGGTTTTAAAGGTACAAAACAAACCAGCCAACCAAACAAACAAAAAACAAGCTCATATTAAAGTGTAAATTTGCTAATGGCAAAGTCATCTTTCTCTTTCACTTTAAACATAAGGATTCTACTTTAAAGGTATGGTACAGCTAGTCTTTAGAGCTTGCTTGTTGGTCTTGATTTTCGTGTTTAGACAGAGTAAACTCAGTGGGATGAATGGATTTCTGGAATAAAATGGATTCTATTATTTTCCACTTTAAATAGAAGACTTCCATGGGATTTATATAAATACTGGGTTTTCTGTGGCTCTTTTGAAGAAATTAAAATTCACTCTATTTGCTAAAAACCTTAGTTATTTAGCTACTGTGAAACTGTGAAAGAAACAGGCTTTGTGAGAGTGCTTTTCTAGCAATTCACGCTTCAACCTCTTGTTGTACCTCATAAAGGTGATTGTTTTTCTTTTCCCATAAAAGTTTTATGTTTGTAGGTTTGCTATGAATCTGAAGGTTTTTTGGCAGTACAACCAGTTACTTTCCTACTCGGCTGGCCATTACTGCTGAATTAATTTACTGGTCTGAATCTGCTACTGTCCTTAAAGGAAATACCATATTCTCATTATATCCTTCCATTATATGAAACATACTGCCATCATTTAGGTTATGTCTGGCTTTAATGACATTTAGTGACATTTCCCGTTACCATTACATTAGTTATCTACTCATGGTCACAGTCTGCTTCTTTATATCTCAAGAGTGGCTTTAATAAAGCTGTATGGGGACAACGGCTTTATTAGCACTTCTACAGAAGTCTTATGCGAACAGTACTGAAGATCTGCAGAATTTTTCCGCTGCCTACGTATATTTTTTTGATTCATTTATGCAACATCCACCAGAATAGTTTTCTTTGGAGCCATTGGGTAAGGTTAGTTCTGCCATGTAAGCCAAATATAACTGTCCTTCTCTGTAAGTGTAGCCTGCCTGAGAAAAAATATTTTTACTATTTGGTAATTATTTTTTTTTAAAATAGATCTCTTCTAAACTAGTAGAAAACCACCAGACTTATGGAAACAGCAATGACTGTTAAATTCAATAGTGCCTGCCTGCTAGATCTTGTCACATAAAGTCATATTTGTCATTAAGTCACATTTGTCATTAAGTCACACACACAAACACACAAACTTCTCCAACCGATTTGATTTGTTCAAAATTTTAAAGAGGGAATGCTTTTTTGAAAACATTTTAAAACCTAATAAGTAAGCTCTGAATACTAGTTTCAGCTTTGTGTTTTTTTTTTCAAATTCACTTGAAAGTAAATGAAACACTCTCTATATTGCACAGGCACAACAACTGAGCTATATTTGACTAACTGTAGCTTAGGACTGTCAGTGCTTTATCTCTCTGGCGTTCCTTAGCTGCCAGTAGTGGAAGGCACAACAGGTCCTGGGGTTAGGGCAGCGGATTTGGTCTCAAGATACCCTGCTGCCATTCCTGGCCTTCCTAATGATCCACTGTGTGATACAGAGTAAATTACTCCACCTCTCCTTGTCCCAGTGTCATGAGGATAGCTACATAAAGCATTTTTGAGATCTAAAGATCTTTGAATTATATGGTATTATCATTTATTTTTTATTCTCTGCTCTTCTGTGAGAGTTTTTAAAAGACATTCTGTGCCAACTAACACACATTTTTCTGAGTCAAGCAATCCACAGTTGTCTGAGAGTCAGGCTGTGAGTACAGTGAGAGACAGCTTTTTTCCATCTTGTTTCCATAGAGTTCCTGGGTGAAAATTATAAGCTGATCAGGTACCCAAGAGTATGTGTTTCCAACAGGGAAGCACAATCTCACCATTTATTTCCATGCATTTCTGGTGCATCATCATTCAAGGTTGAATATGATGTGCTTGGCTAAGCTGAAACCTGTTCGAAGTTCATTCACACCAACTGCAACAGTATGGTAATGTGCTGGCTGGTGCAGACTGGAAGCCATCTTCTACCAATAGTTGACACTGTAAATGCTGTAATGCTGAAGATTTTATCTATCAGAAACATTCTGTAAACAGCCTTGAAAAAAAAAATTTTGAAAAAAAAAATACTTTTACCTTTTGTTTCCAGTGTTATTCCATACTGGATTTTAGATTTTCTTTGTTTGCCAGGCCCAGCTGTTGTTTTTATTGGCTTTCCTCAAAAGCTGGCAATAACACCGTGAGGCTCTTTCAGAGCTTTTTCTTCGACTCTTAACGCCCACACAGCTGTAGCAAATGCGATGGGTTCTAGTTTTGTGACAGTTTAGTTAGCAACAGAAACAGTACAAAACTTGGAGGTGTACCAAGAAAAACTTTCACCTCCATTCTGGTTCCTTTACTGACTTAGATGGTTTTAAAGTTGTCCCTGGACTCAAGGATGTGCCTCCAAACAGCCTCATGCAAGAACTCGAACTCTTTTTGCTTGTGCTCCATCACCCAGATCACCAAGCTGGCATGATATAAAGCCCTCCAAGCAGGGCATATTACCTTGGGTTTGGCATGATGCTGACTGTGGCTACAGGTGTGCCGTGGTTTGGAAGGTGGGCTTGGAGTACGGTCAGCATGAGCTTACGACTGCCTGCCAATGAGCTGCACTCCCCTGCCAGCCCCAAAGTTCTCCTGCAAAATGGTTGCAGGCAGCCTTGTTGGTAAGACTCCTGGTGTAGGCAATTGCCAAGGGTGGAACTGGGAAAGGGCCAGGGACCAGCCTGCCACAACCTGCAGCACCGTGAAATGGTATCGAGTGTTGCTGCTTGTAGGCTGGAGAGCAGAGCAGCTCCAAATCAGGAGGGCAGAAGAGGAGCCTAGCACAGAAATCACTTTGGCACAACTCCTACTCCTATTAGAATTCACACTGCTCTACCTCATCTTTCTTCCTTGGGAAAACCACTACTAGCAGCAACAGGTCATTCAGCTCATGGGATTCTTTCCTGCAATTATCACCTCTAGTGTCAGCTGCCACTTAATGCCAGTCATGTTGTTTGGTTGTGCTGAAATCCATCATTAAGATCTTTAAAGTTCCAAATGTTTTCTTTATCCCAATCTCCTAGAAAGTTAAAAAGCAGCAAAGAAAATAAAATATGCTACCACTCTTTCATAATAGCTGCAGCTCTAGCATTTCCTGAAAGTTTGTCCTCATGATTTAAGAGACAATATTTTAAAAGGGTAGAAAAGAAGAGGATGGATGGGAAAAGGCTTGCAAGAGGGAATAATGATTTTAGAAGTAGTAAGTATATCAGGTATACAAAGAATTGATGTTACCAGAAAAAATGATTGCTTGTTCTGTTATATAGAGACAGAATTATAGAAGTAACAGATAAGAGACAGTAGCGAGCGTGATATTTTTCAGTAAGGATTTAATATCACTGACAAAGACTAGAATGTGAATAGGCCTATGAAGCCAGGTATTGGAGGTTAGTATTCATTCCAAAGTGGTATCACTTCTTCAGAGGTTTCATGGCCAATATCCACAGTAAAAAAAAAGACAAACCAGAGGTAAAGACTGAGTCTTACAGTACCAAATCCTGCCCTGGACCCATGCACAGTGATTAGTATACCAGGGAAGACACGGCCATGGACCTAAATATTCTGATGAAATCTACCTAAAAGGAATTTAATTAAGAAAAAAAAAAATCTTAAAAGAAAAGCAGGAGAGAATTCACGTGTTAGAGTAACTCTATCTAATCCTCCAGCTTTGACATGAAATCGTACCTGTGGACAGCAGATACCTGGTTAGCTGCTTCTGCTTTACTGCTATTGTTTCATACTGACTAAGAGAGAACAAAGTAACTCACGATTTTCATTATAAGTAATACCTTCTGGTCCCAGTGTGAGGTCCTGACTCATCATCAACATTTTGTTTCCTGCAATTTCTGCTGTTCGTATGTGTAATTAATAAACATAATGTTGATGCATTTAGTTGCTATAGAAACCATTATTTCTTTAGCTTCTCCTGAGGATTCTGGGCAAATCTACAGTAAGTTTGACCAACTTTGTCACCTTTTTATGGTCTTGAATGAAATAAATTATGACTCCTGGGAGGAATGTTTGAATATCTGTCTATGAGCAAAGTTCTATAAATCTACATAGTAATTTGTCCCCATAGACTGTTACCAAATATCGTCTCAAGACCTTATAAATTATATCACCCAGAGGAACTTTGTTAAGCTTTTTTTTCATTACATGAAAACAATCAGTGTAGGTAATTTAAATGTGGTTTGCTCAAACTTCCTGCTAATTTGAAAATAATGTAAAATGCAGACAGTCAGTTGTTAGAATAAATAAGGTAAGGACAAATGATATGGAAAAGTCAGGGCTGGACACAACTTATCTTCCCTGAAATGGTGAATTCAAAAATCTCAACAATAATGAAGGTATTTGATTCTCATAGCTCCCTCCAACAGTGTGAATTTTAAAAACATCTGGTCCACATCAACATCTGAGCAATGAGAATTTTTGCAAGCAGCTAAATTTTAAAAGTATATGTGGTATTTTAAAAGTATATGTGGTACAAAACGCATATGTCAAAGTTTGTACAGTACACAAACATAATGCAGTATGATGGGGAGGTAGACAGAAGAACTGATGGCTGTAATAGTGACAGGGAAAGGCGGTTTAATGTATAAGCCATCAGCACAAACTGGAACACAGGTGTATCTCATTCCAAATTAATATTAGCCTTGCTCATACTCAATAAATCTTTAGACACACTGATACAGCTTTAGTTTGACGGGACTAGAGCATTTCCCAGACCCCTGTGATACTCACAGTGCACACTCACAGATGTGTATTAAAGTACCAAAATACTGAACTACATAAAAACACGTGGAAGAGCTGATGGGTCTTTCACTGTGACTATGTTCTGAAAGACAGTGTAACACTGAATTTTTCTGCAGCATCTGATCTCACAGAGAAGACCTGTTGGGTAATATCTTTTGTGAAAGGTATGTGACAGAAACACAATTTCTGGATCTGAGTGAGACTTACACATGAGATAGTCACAGAGCTGTTCGTATGATGATAAGAAGTCCAAATGTAGGCTCCTCCAGAGTAAGTGGCAGCTGAGGAAGGGGCTGTACAGAGACACCTGCCTCAGCCTGAATCCTGCTTTGGGCACTCTATACATCTCAGCCTGGATTTTGGAGCAGAATCCGTGTCTCCCCCCATATATTGAAAGTAGAAAGTTCTACATTTAGTCAAAAATAAGTATTGCTGTAGGTACCTGCAGAATCACAGTCTGTTTGTATAACCCCACCATATTATGTGCATGCAAATGCATTTAGGAGTGGTCAAGGTTCTTTAAGTAAAAGGACTGATGGATAATGTCCTGCTGGACACTATTAATACATGTTAATAAAAAGAAGTCGTAACAATGAAAAGGAAAATGCCATCCTTACAAAAGCTTTGTCCTTTTCTCATTCCTCTGTCTTTTCTCTAAAATGAGATCTTGACAGAGGAGACTATTTGAGTATTGCTCTTAATGGGCTCTCAAACATGCCATTATTAGGAAATGTAATGAAGTTCCTCCCTTGTGTCCAATTCACTTTTATTTGTCTATTTTAGGGATGCAGAAAGGGCTGAATTTTTTGCCCCTGTGAACTTTATGGAATAATGGATCATTTCCTCTAATTGTTTTCTTTTTTTTTTTGTTTACAAAAGGAGGACGACTTAGTAGACATTCTGTAAAGGCCCAGGGATGTCATTATGTCTATTGCTATTCATAATTGGATATCTCCATGTAATTTAAAACTATTAATGAATAAAATATAAGAGTACTCTCTCCACACAAGTAAACAAAACATTTTTACAAGATGGTAGGGTTATTTTCATCTCTTTGGAGAACAGTTGATATTTTCTGATGAAAATCTCCATTGTGTTTCTTCAGGGCATTTAGTAACAAGGGTGAGGGAAAAGGAAAGGCAGTGGAAGAGTTCAAGGCATGATCAATTTTACATGAGAACAGTCAATATTTTTAAAGACTCAGTGATACTGCCAGAATACAGAATTCTAGAGCTTTTGGGGGTTTTTTTTAATGTTCTTTTACTAATGGTATGACCTGCCTATATGAATATTCCCATTTGTTCAGATACTTTCATAATTGTCTTGCTTATATCTTTATGACATTGCAAAAGGGAAGTAAATTGTGTGCACCTGTGCTCAATGGCACAATGGCACTAAAAAGCTTCCTAAGATTATCTTTGTTAACCGCAGGAAAAAACATCGAATAAGGATGGTGTTCATATGTTGTAGTGGCCAACTAGGGTGTGTATGTCAGATACGTACATTATTACAGTTACTGATATCAGCAAAATGGCACAACTTGGTTTAAGTCTCCATGTGCCTTTAAGAAGTTTGCAGAGCACTTTCCACCTTTGCTTTGAAGAGATCACTCACTCTTTCAGATCTACTTACAATTTTCCACTTTCTTAAGACATTCATTTATTACATACTAATGCAATAATTTGATGAATTGAACAGTCATAGTAGTAAGCAGAAGCTTCTTTGTGTAACCTCAAAGCTTTACTAATCTGTAGCTGGGAACATGAGGAATGTAAAACTGGGCACAGGCAATGCTTGTATTCCTTCAATCATAGGTTAGATACATGCCTTACTTTCTCATATCTCTAAAATAGCTTCAAGCTACTCTATATTTAACTCCAGTACTTCACTGCTAGCATAATTATGCTGAGAGGAGAAGATATACTGAAATTTTTCCCGTGCCTTCCTGCAGTGTTCTCTCTACAGAGGAAAATTGATACCATCCAAGGTTTCCAGACAAAATCTTAGAAGCACATGAAAGTGTGTGTTGACTGGTCTGTGATGCCAGAGTTGTTCAAATCAACTGGAGAATATCTGGGAATGAGATCGCACATCAATTACAGGTTACTTGCTATTGAGCGACACCAACAGAAGTATTCTTTGAAGAGATTTGAGCAGGTCTTGAAAGAAAAGGTGTAAATCCCTAACTCTTTTAATCAATCAGACATAAATACTTTAAATCTATAAGGTGACAGTTTTAAGACACAGCTGCCTTTCCAGAATTTCATGCATAATAACTACATGGTGACTGGTATGAACTCCATTTTGCTCTCTCCGCTTCCTTGGGGCTGTGGATTCCAGCAGGGATCAGCCTCAAGGCTCACCGTTACCATGCCAAAGCTCTTTTGTAAAACCCATACTTTTTAAACACAAAGGAAATGAATTTGTACAGGAAAAGCTCCCAAAATGGTGTTAACAATCTGTGATCCTTGAAAGTGTGTCTGTGATCATTGAAAGTGAATGGGAAAATAATAAACAAGATTCCAAATGTATGTAGGAATGTAGTTATACAAAAGCTTTAAAATGAAGCTGGAAGGCTTCAACTTCCTGCACAAACAAGGGGAGTAGGGGAATTATTTAAATTAGGGCATGATGTAATCTATGTAAATCTGAGTAGAAGAGAACTTCCAGGATGATCACTCATTAAAATAAATCAGTATTTCATCCAGTACAGCAAATTACACGAATCCAAAGCTGATACTTATGAGACACAAGCCAGGCATAGCATTACTGAAATAATATTAAGGAATTTTGTCTTTTACTAACAATAATATACAGTTGTGACACTTCTCTCTTCATAATTATAAAGCGCTTTCTAAGAAAACATTCTTTTTTAATACTATAACAATGGGAGATGCCCCATTTCACATGTTCACATAATCCAGAGGAATGAATAATGCAGAATCAAGCAGTAATTGACTGAAGAAAAAACAAAAGTCAAAGAAAAATCATAAAGATTCCAGCATGACACCAAATGAAAGTGTTTGGGGTCAGGTCTCTCCCAGTATGGGAGCTTCAGGCATTGATCTGTTTTACTCTGTGGGGTGCTTTCGTGTTGTCTCTGGTTGGACTTAATGAAGGAGTCGAACTGTGTGATCAAGTGCAAAATAAGAAGATCAATTCATAAACAGAAACCCAATATATTTCTCTTTCTTTTGACTGTCCATTAGATGAATTTTTACCTTGTATTATGGAGTAATTAATAAAATTAAAATAGAGATTATTTTTTTTCTTTTCTTTAGTTAGCTTATTCATTTTTTCAAGTGAATGAGGCCAAGAAATAGGTCAAGGTATATTTTAACTGTATGTAATGCTGCGGAAAAACCAGGAAGCCAGATGTACCGCTACTCATGGATACTAGGGGTCCTAAGAAAAATCACATGGACTTAGGACCCTAAGTGGAGAGAAATGTTATCTGCACTGCATTTGGGGTGAAGTTGAATCTCTTGGGTTTTTATTTTCCTTCCTCCAGTTTCCTCCTTCTGTACTCTTCTTCCTCTTTTCTTCTTTTCCTTATCTGCTTCTCTGTGGAATTCTTTCTTAAAATAAAACCTCTCTCTTAAACTTTTATCATCAACAAAAAAACCTGTGTATCCAAACTTCTTGCTTTTCTCATCATTTTAAGCTATATGCCAGTTTGCCCAAGCTATGTCTTTTTCTATTACTCTGAATAGGCTTATATGAACTAACACATAAATAGACTAAAATATTGAATCTTATAATTTGGAGACAAAAAAAGATTTCAAAAGAAAATATAAAAATATAGAAAAGCACAGGTTAATTTGATGGTGATAATTCCTTGGCAGTTACCTGTGAAGATATTAAAGGTAGAAAGAACCCTCAATTTTCTGTCTTTTTAAAATATTTTCTGGATGTCTTCTTTCAGAGTGTCTTAGACTGTATTAACTTTGGTGTCATGAAGGCAAAAAAATTGTTTACACCATGCCACCTTCGGAAAATTAAATCTGGTATACGTGGTACATGACAACATTTAACTAAAAATCTTTCAACTGAATATAGTTTTGTTTTCTCATTTATACTTCATCATTGATCAACAGAGCAAATAAATGATCTTCAGATCAATCTTCATATCTCCAAAAATATTTCTAATGTATAAGAGTCTGGTTTTCTCAGGAATTACTTAGGTTTAAATGCATACAACATTAAGCTTAATTTTCATGGAAATTACTGTTGTTTCCACAAATTTTCTTTGATATTATGTTTTTAAACTCCAGTTATGACAAGTCTTTCATTAGTTAGAGAGAAAGCCTATGCATGTTACGTTCCTATTTTACGTTATTTCCACTGAATACATATATTTCAGTAGCATCCAATGGTACCATCAGTCATAGGTCTATCGTTTGAAAAGGTTATAACAATGCAAGTCAAATACATGCAATTTTAGTATGAAACTTAAAACTAAATATTTTCTTTTTATGATAATATTTGCATTGTTCTATCTTTAAATTTCAATTTATAAAGGGACAGATAAAAATACAATTATATTTATCAATCTATTTATCCCAATAAGAAAAGTTTCATGGTGTGCTCCTCTCAATGGCTCCTTTTTTTTTAACTAGTTGGCATTGTAGAAGTCACCAGGAGAATCAAGATTAACTAAAAGAAGTGTATATTAAAAAAAAGATTCTTGGGATGAAAAAAAATTGTTTCTTCAGAAGAAAAAACATAACCACTGGCATGTCAGTCCTTCTCATGATAATGTGGACAAAGAGTTTCATGAGCTCAAGAATTCATTCAATCACTTTCAGAGGTGATATTCAGCATATGCCACAGTCTAAATTTTACAAAATTATTAGCTATTTTTTTTCTATCTATTTCAAGCTAATGAAAGCTATCCAAAACTTACCTGGAAACTACTACTGAATCCCACAGTCAGCACTTCCGTTATCGTCCTAATAAGGAATAAAGCCTTTCTTCTGTTTCAAATGTTAATGGAAAGGGGTAACTGTTTGACTGGGAACTGTTTTAGTTCTAAAGCTAGTGTCACATTAAGTTAAAGACTGACAAGCCAGTACACTGAACTACTCATATTGAAAGTTACTTAGATGAGACAGTTTTTTACAATTACTGGAATTTCTGTGGGTTTTTTTTTTCTTTTCTGATACTGTCTTCCAGAATCTGTTTACTGGTGTGACACTGAATTCTTGAACATTGAGTTTCCACACCTGTTTTTTGGTTGCAGATGCTTTCCTTACGAAGTGTTAATGAAGTTCAGGCAAACTGCCAAGAATTACCTCTAAGTTTCAAGATCACCTTTCCTGTGTGGAATAATTGGAATGGCTCAAAGCCCATGGGACACTACAAACAATTTTGCTAGTATTCTTGGCTGTTTACCAAAATAGAGCATTTGTTTTCTATACTGAGAACTTTCCCAATAACAAATTATTTTCAGCTATGGCTTTTCATCAGCACCACAGAGAGAAATCAAAATATAAAGCTGTTGGTCGTTGAATATGTCTATGGCCATTCAGATCACTTCTTGAAGTATAGCTACCTTAAGGCAAGTACTTAGTGAACAATATCAAAATTATCATGACTAGTGGACTAGATTTCCCTCTCGTTCATTGATTGCTCAGCATACTGTCCCTGTAAGCTGTGCCTGTATCAGCAGACACATTTGATTGTAGACTTCAAGCCTTCAGTAGATAAATAGATAGATGGGTGACAGGCAGAGAAACACAAAGGTCTAAAACTATCTTTTTGAAGGCCTCAGACTTGTAAACAGTTCCAACATGCAGCATAAAATAGGACAGTTGTTTAAAGTCTCACTGGATCTGCTCCAAGGCATTCTTCTCACGCATGATGTGGTCTGGGGCATAGCTCTGCATGAACAGCACCCTATCTACACATATGTGAGGACGCTTGCTTTCAACCTCAACAATGACCATGTAACATGCAACACAAATTTGCAGTCCTCTCTGCTTCTGATTTTTCCTCAAAATGACAATGATCTCATGACAGCTGGCCTAAAGGAGGTATTATTACCTTATTGTCTGAAGTGGTTTATAAGCTGGGGAGACAGAGCTTCCTTTCTCCCTTTCTCACGGATACGTACACACACAGACACATCAGTATCCGTTAATCTAAACTTCTGAACAGAAGTTGAACTTAACCTAAAATCTAAGTCCAGCCTCCCAAATTTAGAAAAAAGATGAGCTACAGAAGGTCCTTGTGTTTCAGTGCTAGTACCAAGGTGACTTTTTAAGCCCTGCAGAAGGATATTCTATCTGCCTAATTTAAGCGCTTAAATGTAAGTGAACTAGATTTTCTTGTGAATGCTTGAAAGGCATCTAATTATATATCTATTAATATTGAAGCAACCGAGATAACTTTCGTTTCAGAAGTCCTTTACTAGATACTGACCATATGAGTTTAAGGTGGATACCTATGTTAGATGGGATCATATCATGCCTTTTTTTTTCCAAGGTGAGGTGAGTGGAAATCAGGAAACAATTCTATAGCAAGGTTTGTAATGCATCCATCTAAGCAGTTGGTTGTTTACATGGAGCAAACGTTTGAACAAAAGAATATCATAGGTAATCAATCTACTTCATCTTGTGGGAAAAGTCAAGAGATGCAACTGTTGACTTTTTTTGACAGGAAGTTGCTGCCTTTTTTTCATCAAGACTACAGAATAAAAACTGCTTGTGAACGAGGACATATTGTCGACACAGATATTTAGACAGAGTGCTGAGAATGAAAAGCTTCTAGAGCTGTTCCTCTGATATCCTGTCATCCTGCCACCTGAGAATGACAGTCTGATAGTATGCAGCAAGAGGCAAGGAAATTTCACTTTGAAAACACCAGCAGCCCTTGTACATCTGTTAATTAAAGCAATCTGCCAGTGTTCCTTTTAGGCATGCAATGAATCAATGGTAAGCTAACATGACACATTTTTACTGCTGCTGTAAAAGAATTGAAAGTAACACATTTATTTATCAGGTGGCACCGATCTACACTTCCTTGTCTGATGAGGGGGTTTGATTGTCATACTATCACCCTCTGTTCTAGGTATGACGTACTGAAGATTTTCAATCTGTTTCGGTGAAGTTATGAAACAGCGTGTGGACTACATGTTTCTGCCAGACCATTCAAGCACTTTTTGTGCCTTGGATTTGGCTAACAGTATTTTTGATCTATATTGTTACAGAACTAGAGAGCAACAGTTGCTGACAATAGCTCTGCAACAAAAAGATTTCTTTACTTTGAAAATCTTCAGTCACAATGCAGGATTTCACACAAATTTCTATTTCACCTTTAAAGTAGGGCTCGTGTTCCTGACATTTTTTTTATTCTCAATGACAAGAGCTGGTACAAAAAAGTATTACCTTTCTCTGACTAATGGCAAGAATCTGACTTCAGGGACCTACATTAGGTGCCTTTACTCCTTATTGTTAATCTTCATAGAGCTCTGAATCAAGAGAAGTTCAAGTTCAGCCTGTTTCCCAAAAATCAAGTATTGAAATAAAGAAAATGGGAATGTAGAATACAGCGTATAAACAAAAAGAAAAGCAATATAAACATTACATAAAAGAAATACGTGTAGATAACAACAGTTTAATAAAACTGAACAGAATGACTAAAGGGGGAAGTTCCAAGATATTGAGAAATATTATGTCAAGGTCCTCGGTGTACCAACCATCTCTGCAATCTCTTCCCTCACCCAGGAATTTGACTGCCTGTGGTCAAAGACAGCCCTGGAATGGGATAGCTGTGTAACCTTGGATCAGACTTTTGTGAAAATGAGTAAGGTTGTGGGAAACAGCTGCAAGAAGCTTTGTGGAGTCCCAGCCCACTGGCTTAGGAGCTGCATTTAGTCACAGGCCCTTGCCCCTACCTGAGCTACATTGTTGTATGCCCAATATCTTGCTGATTCTGACCTTGCTTTGGTGACACTGGACCTCAAACCCCAACTGGGTTTGGCTGTCAGTCACTAGACTTTTGTTTGACTCTGGTTTGGTCCCCAAACCTGCCCTGCTTTTCTTATGTAGGTGCTGTGGGACTGTGTCTGTGGTTGGTGGGGTGACCGCCTGCCTTGCTGTCACCCTGGGCTCCCAGCTCTCCTTCCTTTGCAGAGCAACTTGTTCTTGCTGCTATCTGGCATGTTGGTAGGTTGCCAGCCTCCTACGGAGGATGCTTGCACAGATTTCACATACAGAACTCTCTGTAGGAGCAAAGAAGTTCCACCAGCAGGTGGAAAGCACCTCATAAGCATGAAACTAGGGTCAGCAGAGTGCTGTTACAGGGCAACGCTGTTGTGTTAGTTTGCAAACGCTAATGCAGAAGACCATTAATACAGATAGACAAGCAGCTGTATCTTATTTCATTAACTAATCTACAGGAAGACAAAATCCAACTTCAGTGTCATCTAATGTCAAAGGCGAAAAAAAATATTGCTTCTTCACTTTCTTACCTATAGCCATTTTACATTGTTATTTTGACCTCTCTCTTTGACCTAATTATGCTAAAATCTTTCAACTATACAGTGTAGCTTATCAGGTATTCAATTGGCAATTTCTATAAGGCATCCTAACGTTCAATGAAAAGTCTAGGAAGGCCTACGAGCCCCTCAGTCCTTGTTTGAACAAACCTTTTGCCTGAGGTTGTAAGACCTAAGAGGCAACTGTTCCGTGTTCATACAGCACCCTGCATGTCTTGATCGTGTCAATTAATGGGGGTCCTAGATGACACTTAGGTCAACATTGTATGATTAATGGAGAGAAACAGGCTCCACCAAACTAGTAACTCTTTGTAAACACTGGAGGGGAGGGTGGTAGTACCACTCTGCTTCTGTGCAAAAACTTTTGACAATGGGTTTTCAGAGTCTATAGAATAAAATAAAGAAGTGTCCAGCCATTAATTTAACATTTCATTGCAATGCCTCTTACAGAAAAATAAACAAACAAATAAATAAATAAATATTACAGACAGCCTGCTGCTCTAGTTCTACATTTTAAAATTGATTGTTTTTGTTTCGTGTCTTGTCTGATATCTGTGCCTATTGCAAAGCATAAATCTGAAGCAGCATGTTTTTAAACTCGTCAGCATGTCTGGTGTGCTCTGAAACAATCACCCTTCACTTTGAACAGCTCAGCTCAGTCAGTAGGTCTTAGGTTGCTGCTTTTAAAGGAATGCAGACGGTGTTTTTTCCTTGAAATGAAGTGATATAAAAATTCATGTGAGTAATTCTTCAAGATGTAGCCAGAAATCTTTAGAAAAATAACACCCTTAAAAAATAAAACTAATCCTCTTAAGAGATTTTACCTTTTATAAACTTCAAACATAATTTGTTTTCTATTGTTAACAGAAGTGCCAGCACATTGGTTATTCTTACATTTAGAATAAATACTCTATAATTATCATAGATTGTTGTGCATATGTGGTAAAGGATATCACTGTGTTGCACAAAAATATAATGTGACTTTTACTCAAGGTAGATTTATAAAAATAGCATAAATGCTAATGGTAAAAGGGACAAAAAAAGAAGTCAATTCCCAGCGTATCTTTGCAAAATGACTTCACAGACTGAAATCTTGGAAGCTCATAGACAATGAATGACAACTAGTATTTTGCATGTGATACTGAGGGATAAACAAGAAAATAATCCTTTCAAGACTGAAATCTTATAATGAAATATGAAAATACCCATGTTAAAATATTGCGAAAGTTTCAGTTTAAAACAACAAGAGCCAGATAACTCAAAATTAAGGATAAATGTTCACTGACTTGGTGGTGCTGGTAATAGCAATCTTACAGGATGACTGTACTTATCATAGTGGACAGTGAAATCAATCTTTGGGATACAGCACAGATATCCAATGACTTATTCCAGGGAGTCATGTGAGCATGTGGTGTGTAATATATTAACTTACAGATTTAAATCCCTAATTTGAAATCATGTGATTTACTACCCTTGAGTCTGATGGGATGGTTTCTACTCTTTCCTCGTGATAACACTCAAAATTTAAACCATGACAGTAAAGAAATTAGAAGTCTCAGAGTGGTAGCATCTTTTTACTTAACACCTCATATGGCATATGGATTTGCAAACATTTTTTGCATTTCACTTGCCCTGAGTAAGGCTACTAAAACTAATAGTTTTTCTTAAACACTACTTAGTGGTAGTTAATGAGAAGTCTTTCTATGAGCTCCTGTCTAGAATCTTAATTTGTGTTAGGTAAGCCACAGAAATACAGTAAAATCTTGATAAAGAAAAAGATCGGAGAGTGGCCTATTTTCAGTTCTCCATGTTCAGTTTTCAGTTACCTATTTGTGAAAATTAACCTTATTGATTCTGTGGGAAATATGAATAGTTTATATTAAATTCTAGGTCTTTAAAAAGGATATATCTTTACACTAAGTCCATGTTTCAGATGGGAAACCTGATATAAAGTTAGATGAGCTGCTTGAGCAGTCACAGTAAGCAAGGCAAGAAAGGAGCACACGAAGTATAAAGTCCTGGGTCTACGATGTAGTTGTTGAATTATTTTCCTAACTTGGGCAATCGCTATAATGCACTATTGAATCTTAAATGAATGAAAAAGTAGATTTCAGTAATAATTCCGTCCATCTTAAAAAATTCTAGATTGCTTCCAAAAGTCTATTTCTCGTGTTTTGTGCAATGTAGTTGTAAATAAACCTAGTAGCAAGTTTGTTATCACGTATTTTTTAGAAAACTAGAATACATCCTAGCAGGCCTTTCTATAAGACAACCAACATTCAGACTATATTTTACGTATGACTTTATTCACTGACTAAATAAGTCAGTACATATATGATTGTTTATATGATGACTACATTTATATAATTTAATCAGAATCTCAAATGGAGTTAAACATCTAATTTCCATCAGTGAAATAAAAGAAATAAAGGATTTCCATTAAGATACTTGATATTTTTAGATACCATAATATTAGATTTAACATGAGATTAGATAATTTATATTGTTATATTACTGATATAATAGTAATGGTGGGGAGGGGGGGACAACCACAAAAACTTCTGAGTCCTAAGTACAAATTTCAGGATTTTAGAATTACTATTTTCAGAGGTTTGTTTGTGAATTAATTTCTCTCTCATAGAAGTTGAGAAAATATTTCTTTTTTTCTTTTAGTTTTTTTTTTTCTATTTCCAAGTCTCAACTTTGTGTCTGCCAGCATCTGCAGAATTACTGACCAGTATTGCAAAAACTGTTTCATTGCTGTTTTGAGTGGTTCTTGTCCAGCAAAGCTGGTGAAGGAAAAATATCTTGAGTCTTCCTCATTTCTCTTATTGTTCAGAACATTAATCTGTTATAGCTCCTGACTCAAAAGTCCAGTCTTTAAGAAACTGGGCTTCCTCTTCCATGGTTTTTTACTTAGAAGAAATACTCAAACACTAAAGGAAGTGCTAGAAAAAGTGGCATAATCTAACCATTATACATCTAAGTTTAAGCAGATATCCAAGACTCACTATCCAAGTCTGATAAAGATTATTCTAAAATTATTTTCTGATATATTTGAGTTGAGATTAATAGCTTCAGTTATTTTCTCTTTTTAATTATAAAGGACTGAATAAAAAGCAGAAGTTTATATTCTAACTTTTAGATGTTTAAAGATAAGTGAGTTGAATCACACCTCCATGTTGTTGTTAAGGTGCAATAAAGATTGTAGAAATAAATGTAACCAATTGAAAAGTGAAAATCTGTACAGTAGTATAATCACTGATCATTCTAACTCCAGGAAACTAAGGTCATATATTAAATTTAAAGGAAGCCCAAGCACCTTAAGCTATCAGAATTCGTAAGTAAAGGAGGCCAGGATATCTAACACTGAATAACAGCCTTCTATCTTCCTCCATGTGAACAGAGTTTTGAAAGATAATGACCATACATTTTTAGATAGACATACTTAGATAGACACAACAGATGACAATTTTTTTATGGAGTGTCATGTTTTGTTGACATACTAACCTATATTATTTTCTCCACAGTACTTCTTCCAGTGCTGAAAGGGAAACAGATGTATTGTACCTTATACCTATACTACTTAGATAAGTGGCTGGCAATGACTTAATAGCTCCCAATCCGTTGAGGAGCTTAACATCTCCTCCCCTCTGGGCTTTCTGAGTCATTTTCATATGATTATTGTTACAAAAATGTCATCTTTTTTAATTTCTTTCTGTTTCTGCACAAATTACCTTTAAATCTACAAAGGAGAGTGCTCTGCTGAAGACCTTCTGCAAGATAAATCCCTCTGTTATTCTCCCAGATGCTCAATGACACAGTGAGAGAATGTCTCCTCTCTTCTGCTGTGTCCCAAACAATGAAGGATTCAACAGATAGATTCAAGAAGAGGTGAGTCATGCTGAAATCCTAACTATAACTACAAAGGGATCTGCTGAAAGAAGTCAGATCCAGGTCTGTTGGAACCAAAATGACTTCATTGCCCATTGCCATCCTGTGACTCAGGGCTTGCAGTCAGCCCACTTGAGAGCTGGTTTACTGTAGAAGAATGACACCAGGGATCAACAACGCTCTAAAGATACAGATCCTTTCAAAAGCATGGACGTTCCCATCTATTTCTTCAAGTGTATATGGATATAGTTTTGTCTGAAGAGTCTCACTTCATACACATACTATACCAGCACTCTTGGAAACTCATAAAAATGATCATGCAAATAACTGCCTGAAAATGAGATTACATCCTTTTGGCTCTAATTTAGACCCTCAGGGAATCCTTTACTTCTCTTTTTGCTCATTATTCCTGCTGTTTAGTTGCAATATTGCTGTACTAAATTTGCTATGCTCATCCTGTTTACTTTTGCTTTCTTTTGGAAGGAACATTCCTTTTCCTAACTCTAATACTGAAGATTAAAAAAGAAATTATTCCTTGACATGTGTCCACCTTCTGCAGATACCAATACCAGCAGCAGCATTTAATATTTTTCTTTCCTAATGAGTTTAAATCATTTTGGTGTCTGACCCAAGCACTTAACTATATTGTGAAAGTCAAATGTTATGCTTCTGTACCTTATTTCAGTAAAATCTTTCTGCTTTTTTGAAAAAGTTTTTAAAAAAGTAAGAACATAACATTTTCAAGGCACCACTGACCTAAAATGTTCATGACAACTCACAAAATGACAGTTCTTTGAGAATGAAAAATAAAAGCTAAAAAATGGTATTGTCCTGTGGGCTTAAAAAAAATTGTGGATTTAACTTCCATAGAAAGAGTTGTCAAAATGTGCAGCTCAGATTTTAATACAAATGAATGCAGTAAAAATAATAACAAATGAGATATGAAATGTGTTATATTAGTATTCAAGTTTTACCAGAAATGTTGAGTAGAACCTTTTCAGAACAGAGTGACTTACTGGTATAGTACAACTTTCATTGTCTTCTTTTGTATCAACTCTTGACTTTATATTCACTAACATTTCCTCTACTATTATCATCACTAAATAATGTTTATTTTTGTAGGAACACATAACAAAGAGAAAGATCTCAGAGAAGATCAGTGTAGCCACCTACAGAGGCAAGGCTATTAAGTGAAATATTTTACTTTCTAGTCTATATTTGAGAAAAAAATTATTTGAGAAGGCAGCAAGATGCTTTTTATTTTTATCACAGTGAAGTGCCATGCAAAGCTGTACTGCTGTATAAGTACATCTTCATGATTAAGAGTATTATGCCTACATAAAGCCATAGAAAGAAAAGACATGATGCAAGCAGTTTATTATTAATGTACTGAAAGAAGGGTGCTTTCATGCTTGTATCTTCAATTCCATAGTTGTCAGATGGGTAATTTCACCAGTAAAATTTTGAAGGTAAGTTTCTTTTTCCTCTTCCTTTTTACTTCAATTAAAAATATTGTCTTGATTGGGTTCTTTTAATTTTCTTAGTCAGGCCAATTGACCTCATTACACACTTGCTGAATCAGGTTACCAAGTAAATGATATCACGCAGGACAAAAGTTAACAACTGCAATATCCCATCAAAGAGTTGATATTTGCATTTAAAGTCATTTGAAACACAAATCTGAATCATTAACTCTAAGTCAGCAGAGTTAAATCCAGTCTGAATTCCCTCTTTAATTACCTGGATATATGCATTTGAGTCTTTTCAAGATATGAACATTCATTTACAAATCAAAGAGATTTTTTCTCAGTCCTCAGGCAATCCAGTCTTTTGAAGTCCGTAGCCTTAAAATCTAGAGTAACAATTAACGGTAACAATATGTTATCAATACTACAAAAGACACTGCATGCTAGAACAGTTCTTATGGCTACCCATCCATTAGACACAGACTTAAACCCAGTCTTAAAGCATATCCAAATCCTGTTTCATCACATTTTGACTCAGAATTTATGATGGTTATGCAAACTCCTCTTATTTTGCAGAGTCAAGGGAAACCAGCAGTAAAAGGACCATGGAAAACTTAGTGAAAATCATTCAATGCATTAAAACAAGCCCATCTTGGTACTTTCTTGGGTAAAATCCAGTACAAACACTGCTCAGTGTGTACCATTCAGTTAAGCTGTTACTTTTGCTATAATACAGCTCGCAACATACATAGCTCAGCTGGTAATTAAAAATGCTGATTACCTATGAAAACACAATTTAACCTTCCATTGTTCTAAAAGTATTTTTATTTATAACTTATCCACATAAAATATTATACCAGCAGGGCTTCAGGTTGTGAATTTAAACAAGTATTTTTGGGAGCTGTGAATCTTTTGCTTAGGAACAAGTTATACTAAATCAGAGATTGCCATCTTACTGTGAGTCAACTATCTTACAAGTTAGAAAAGGGCATGACGTGTGTACATTATGATGATTTTTGCTTTTGTAATGTAGCCTCGCCTTCCCCCCTATGTGAGGTATGTGGAAATACATAAGGTATGTGAATACAGATGATGATGTCTATCAATTAATTAGAACTAGTAAGTGGTTCTTATACACAACATAAAAAAGCTTAAATAACTTTTTTAATTATTGCATGATTGGAATATCTCAGAGTAGTCTCTTACCTCATGCAGTGTCCTAGTGGGAATAAGAGTATTGCATTTGTAGCAGGAATAGAATCATAGAATCATAGAATCACAGAATCATAGAATAGTTTGGGTTGGAAGGGACCTTTAAAGGACATCTAGTCAATCGCCGTACAATGAGCAGGGACATCTTCAACTAGATCAGGTTGCTCAGAGCCTCATCCAGCCTGACCTTGAATGTTTCCAGGGATGGGGCACCTACCACCTCTCTGGGCAACCTGTGCCAGTGTTGCACTACCCTCATCATAAAAAATTTCTTCTTTAGATCTAGTTGAAATCTACCCTTTTTTAGTTTAAAACCATTTGCCCTTGTCCTATTGCAACAGGCCCTGCTAAAATGTTTGTCCCTATCTTTCCTGTACGTCCCCTTTAAGCACTGAAAGGCCACAATACAGTCTCCCCAGAAACTTCTCTACAGTTGGCCTACCAGGCTGCAAGTGTACATTCCTGGCTCATGTCCAGCTTTTCATCCACCAGTACCTCCAAGTCCTTCTCAGCAGTGCTGCCTTCAATCCCTTGGTGCCTCAGCCTGTATTGATACTGGGAGTTACCCCAACCCAGGTGCAGGACTTTGCACTTGGCCTTTTTGAGGTTCATGAGTTCACATGGGCCTATTTCTTGAGCTTGTCCAAGTCCCTCTGGATGGTATCCCATCCCTCAGACGTGTCAACCGCACCACTTACCTTGGTGTCGTCTGCAAAATGGATGGAAAAGGTTGACTGAAGCATTGTCATGGTTCACTTCAGTCATTGACATAGGAATGAACATGTTCATGTGTGCAAGACTTAGTCTTTCTTTATATTTAGAAGATTTTAATAAAGTCTAAGAAATAACTTTTCACACTATTCCTTGAATAGTAAATAAATATTGCTTCTGTGGAGAAAGCTTTTTTTTTTTTTACCAGTAAAAAGAGGTTTTCCATTCATAGAAGCTCGTAACTGAAGCTTCCACATTTGACAATATGCTGTAAATGTTCCAGTCATTTAAACAAAGCTGAGGAAAAAAAATTTCAGCCATTGCAGTTGTATTCTTAAGAAGATTTTGCCCACTCTTCTACAAATATTATAAGGAATATTATAAGGTATACATATCTCATCCTACTATCAGATGTTATTTCATGTTCATGTAGCTAGAGATGAACAGTAGTGATTGTCATCTACAACACTACCTAATGATACCAAAGAAAATAAAGCAGCACATTTGTCATCAACTGGATCTTTCAGAAAATCTCTTGTTTGCCTGGAAACAATCCTGAAGAAGAATAAACACTTCTGCCTGCAGGGTCTCTAGAAGAGGAAGTGTCTAGGCAACTGCAATAGGACTGGGGTGCTATTTTCAAATTCTCTATTGATGTGTCATACATATTTGGACATGTTATATCATCCTTATTTTTTTTCTCCTACCCTTCATTAGTTTCATCTTTTTATACTGTGTACTCTTTAGGGAAGGCATAGTCCCTTACAAAGTGTGCAAAAAGAGGCTTCTTGAGGACTGTTAGGTATAACTGGAATTGAACCCACAACTGGAATAGAAATAAATAAGTAAAAGGTCTTGGGCTGCATCCACAGGGGCATTACTAACAGAGACAGACATGTGACCATCCCATTTTGGCTAGAGCTTGTCAGATCACACCTCAAGTACTGTGTCCAGTTCTGGTCCCAGCAGTTTAAAGAAGATGCAAACTGAGTGGAGGGGGTCCAAAGGAGGGCCACAAAGATAATCAAAGGTCTGGAGAACCTGCCCTATGAGGAAAGACTGAAGAAGTTAGGTCTCTTCTCCCCGGAGAAGAGAAAGCTCAAGGGGGGACTCATCATAGTACTACAGTACTTGAAGGGCGGCTATGAAGAGGACAGAAACTCTCCTCTCTCTTCACATGAAGAAAATGAGGGGCAATGCATACAAGTTGCATTGGTAAAGGTTTCATTTCAGTAGAAGAAAGAAATATTTTACAGTGAGAAAAACCAATCACTGGAACAACTTCCCAGGGATATGGTAGAGTGTACATCACTGGCAGTTTCCAAGATACAATTGGACAGGGTGGTAGATAATCTCACCTGTGCTTCCTTTCCCATGAAAGGCTGGACCAAATGATGCTTCGAGATCCCTTCCAACCTGGTCTGTTCTATAAGTCTATGATTCTAAAAATCAAGAAGAACATGCCTGATTTTCTTGCTCTCCTTCCTCCATTTTTATTGGCCAGTTTTCTTGTATTTCTTCATTTCTTATCCTCCATGACACAGCATGGAACAGATAGTAAGGCCTTTTCTAATGACAGCAAATATCATCACCTATATACTTAATCAAGTGGTAGGGGAAACATACAAGCATTTGATTTGCAAAATAGAGGTCATGGTATCCACAAGGGGTAAAAGAGGATCTTCAGGGTGTGCTGTGGTCATAGTTGTCATAACAGGAAACTTTATCTTTAGTTTTGTTTGCTAGATTCTTTCAATTTCTACAAATGCCATTAACAATGTTTTACTAAAAATATCAGTCACACTTCTTCCTCATAATCTCACCATTTAATGTGGATTTGCTTTCTGTTTGGAATATGCTTTTGTTGAAAACTTCTCACATTTTCATGTTTCTAGATTCTGGGAAGGTTCAGAGTTATGACAGAGCACACAAAATTGGCCAAAAGAAATTATCTGGGTTAGAGAAAAACTTCTGCAGTGGATCTTGACCTTTTGTTGACTGTTATATATAAGTGTGTTCCTTTTTTAATGGAAAAGGCAACTGGTAATGTGGATTAATTTATAATCTTAATTAAGATTAAATCCCAGACTCATGTCACAAACCTGAGTTGCTATGGTCAGGAGTTTACAGGCTTCACCAGCTAAAGAAACCAGTAGATACCTTCAGAGGTCATTTCAGCCCATTGCAATCTGATGGGAGATGATACCATACCTACCAGAAAGTGCTATTGCTGTTCAGTGACTGAGATACATTGTTTAGCATTGTTAATCGCAGTAATACGGTTTTATTATTTATACTTTAACATAGAGGTCAGCTGTTACCTCTTTTAATATTACATCAACTTGTCTTCCACTAAAAGCCTTTAATTCCAGCCTGGAAAAAGGAAAGAACAGATCATCTCAAAGTTTTCAAAGTTTGGGGTTTTTTTGAACATGAATCTTGAACAAAGCATTTCAGTTTTAGTAAGAAATCCCAATATACTGTCCATTAACAGTAATGTTGGCATCTAACAAGAACTAAGTGAAGTTAGAGATATTTAATATCTTTTAAAGATTAGCAGTTTTATATTGAGTACTTCAGAATAGATTGTACTTCAGAATAGATTGTCAGACAATTGATTCTTTTCTGCATCTGTAAGGGAAATACTTGAAGCATAATTTGGGTATTTTTGCAGGAGAGTGCTAATGCTTTCAGCTACTGGCCTATCTCAAAGATATATATGATCTAAATAATTAATGATTGCTGGAGAGGGTAATACATTCACTCCTGAATAGGTCTTCTAGTCTGGTGATATCTAATCACTATCAACATCCTGAGATATAGAGAAAATTTTTAGCGAATGTGAAAAAACCTGCAACAATGGGAAGTGACAATAGAAATAAGTAAGTGATTTGGTATATTTACTCAATATTATTAGCATTTATCAGATTGCTTTTTGTGAAGTTATTCTTTTTAATTTGAAGAATTTTAGAAACTGACTAAACATGACAAATATTCTGCTTTGTAGGTGAGGTAGAAACTCTAGATTTAAAGTTACATTTCACCAGGCTTGACTAGGAGAGGCTTCTGAGCTAGTTGGAATTATATATTTACCGGAACTGCTGGTCTTTTTCCAATTGCTAGAGAAGTAGCCCAGACAACCAACTAATTCCATATATCAAACTTTCTTATGGCTAAAATTTGGTGGGGGGACTCTCAGCAACAAGAATTGTTCGCCTTCTCTTTGCAGATTTCTTTGTACATGGATTTGGATTTGTTTGTGGTTTTTCCCCATCAACCTAAGTCTGCCTTACTGCTTTTTGTCACCTGTTAAGTTGAGCTGTTTAGTACAAACCATCTCTTGTGATGCTACAGAAGTGACCTGTCAAATTATCAAGTCTTGTAAAGATTTGTAGCAGACCTAAAGGGAGAGTAGTCTTTAGATCAGTCAAAATGTGATCCAACAGATGACAATAGATAAATATGAACTTCCATAAACTATATTCTACTGCCAAGTCTGTACTGAACTTGAAGCCTGATTGTCAGTCTATTTAGACCAACGGCTATATATATATAATCTTTTTTAGTCATCGTTCAGAATTATCTATATTTTCCCATTGGTTTTTACTGCTGAAAATAACAGCCATGTTGGTTAGCTACCTGGCAGAACCCATGCCTACCTAACATAATCTAGCTTTCAGGATATATCCTGCTCAGTGTAAATGTTGGTCTTTTAATGGCAATCACAGTATGTGGGGCTGTCTGGAATTTTATTAGATTGCCATTAACAACAATATATCATTCTCCAGCTCTGCTGAGTGTTTTAAAGAAGCAAAATAATCAAATTGTGTGCTTCAAACTTGGTTTAAAAATGGACGTCATTGGGTGCTATGGGCTGAATTATTGCAGTGTAAGTTTTGCCTGCATGAGTTAAAAGATTCTGGTGCCCACATTTTTACTGCTAATTGTCTAAGCTCTTTAAAAATAATTTACCAGAAGATACTTAACCAGCATCTGTTTTCTTTTGGGATTTACTTTCATACTGGAGATATTTCTAGCATCTTTTTTCATTTTTTATTGTGTGGGTTATAACAGCCATGGATTGCTATGAATGCAAACAGTTGGATCAGTCTATTAACCTCCAAAATACTGAAGAAGCCCTGTAAGGGTCAAATCAGGAGGGGGGATGGGGAGGGAAGAGGAGAAAAATGAAACATATATAGAACAGCTGCTAGTCTTTCCCTCTACATAATATCTAACTAGCTCAGGAAAAAAGTTTAAATTATTTGCATATTTAAACAGATCTTCGAAAGTTGGGAAGTTAGTAAGCTTGTTCTTTCACTGAATAGTTGCAGCTAGAGTTATTGCCACTTGATTGTCCTTCTGGCAGCCAAAACAGGATATAAAAACCTTTGATGACTGTATATCAAAGTATGCAGTCCAAGAACAAACAAATACCATTTCCTGTTTCAGGATACATATGTATGTATGTATTCATTTAGCTGGGAGTGGACAAATCATCGTATGTGGAGCTCATCTCCAAATCCTTGATATTCACAACACTATTTCCACTATGACTTAATATGTAAAATCTCCAGAAGTTCATGTTTTGGTTTATACACAGTAATGCATTATGTCTGAATCACACACAAATGACAAAATGTTTGTCCAGCCTTTAACCAATATTAACTTCCTCTGTTCAAAATATTGTAAATTATTATAATTTTATTATTGATTTTATTCTATTATCTACATAGAATCCTTTAAACATGAACAAATATTTCTATATACAAATAACTGTAGGTACCTGTTCATGAATATAATTTCTGGCACATCAGACTTTCCTTCAGACTGGAAGTGGGACACTGAGAAAAGAGTGTTCTGTTATAACTTGTGTTCATAGCACTACCAAGTAATCAGTATAAATGTAGAAATACCAAGTCTCTTGCAGATTATGTTCTATGTATTCTGGAAAACATGATAGGAAAGGGACATGGGATGATGTATAAGCTACAGCCGAAAACAAAGATTTGATTTTTCTTCTTTGTACATATAGCTTCTAGCCCAAGTAAAGCCTTGTCTTATGACACCATTCAGACTTAGCAGGAAGATATGTCCAATAGATAAAAACAGCGATTTAGTGAAGTAATAAAATTGTAATAACTAGCATTCCACGGATGATAGCACATTGTGCAATACTTAATTCCCAGCAGCTTGGTTTCTACTGCAGAAAGCATTAATATTCTGTGGGACAAAACTGGAGCTACATCATCTAAGGCATCTTCATCAGACAAATTTCTTCAGCCTGGCTCCTGGAGGCAAATAGCTTTTTGGCATGAGGGTCACCTATGAAGCCAAAAAAAATAGTATGCACCTTCATATCTTTATATTCCTGAGTGTGAAGGTTCCTGTACTATTAAAAAAAAAAAATCCAAAGAACCAGTTTTAAAAAGCCACAGGAGAAGATAAACTGGACAATCGGGACAAGAATCGTTGGTAGGAATGGAAACACTAGATATATTAATGGAGATGGCTGCAGTGAAAGGGGAAAGCTTTCTGTAAATTATGTTTGAGAATCATTGTTTCTAGTAAAAGAGAAGATCCTTGTGACCCATGTATGCTCAGGATAATAGCAGACAATGAATTGGAGAGATGAACTTGTTGCAAACTTACAGCCAATACTGTGAATCTAGAATATTTAGACTCTTAATAAGACCAAATTGTCTCTAGGTATAACAGCATGAAGGTTCATAAACAGCCATTAAAATGGAAGAAGTTGACAGTGGGAAAACCAATGTGCATATGCCAAGTAGCACATTAGAAAGAAGCAGAGAAAAGCCTTAGAGGAAGCTGAAAGAAAATGAATGTGAGTACCAGTAATAAATCAGCAAAGGAAGAAATCAGGGATTAAATTGGCCAAGAAGAGAAACAGAGAGTAAGAAAAAGATTTGCAGCAATTGACAAAACAGAAGGAAATACCCTACACTCTGAAAGACAGGAAAAACAGAATGGAGCTTTACATCCAGCTGTTAAACTCAAGAGTACAAATAAAGCAAGAAAAGGCTGATATAGAGTCCAGCAAGAGATTCCTTAAGTGCACGAGAGCAGTCCTTATGTGGAGTAACAGAACATTCTGCATGCTCCAGGGACTGGCATATGTGTGACATAAAGGCCTCACAGAACCACAGGAGGATTGGAAAGAAAAGAAGAAGAAAAGACGAAAAAAGGGAAGGGAAGGAAGAAGAGAGGGAAAGAAATGAAGGGAAGAAAAAGGAAGAGAGAGAAAGGAAGGAANTGTGCTTGCTTATTCCTCCCCTCCCACCATGCCAAACAAAGGAGCTTTACCTGTGGGAAGGAAGGAAGGAAGGAAGGAAGGAAGGAAGGAAGGAAGGAAGGAAGGAAGGAGAACGATGAGAAGCAGGAAGGATGAAAAGGAGAAAAAAGAGGAAAAGGAAGAGTAAGAAAAAATTTGTAAGATTCCTCTAGGATCTCATTTCTGTGCAAGGATTATTTTGGGGAATATTTCTAGGACCAGAGTGTTTCACTGGGCATTGAGCTGTAGACTGCAAAGCTCAACACAAATATCCACTTGGAATTATTAAAAAAAAAAAAAAAATAAAGAACCTCAAGAGACTTAGACCCATTGATGAATAGTAATAGTAAATCAACAATTAAAGAAACACACACCATGTCAGATATATGAAGAATTCCAAAAGAAAAGACCAAGGACAAAAAATACAAAATTATACTTTCACTTTTTACAAAACCAGAGTAAACATATTCTATCTAGACAGATATAATTGAGTCATGAGTATAATAAATAATTTTGCCCTTTTTCAGCAAGTCATCATGTTCAAAATTAATCCATCTGCAACAGTTGTAAGCCTACTAAAACTTTCTTTACATGTTATGAAATTCTATGAATAGTAGAATGAATTGAATCACAGTTCAAGCATGAGAAATTTCTATACTTTGATAGCATTGTAAATTGAACAGTTAGATACTTTGTTTCTGAATTTTGTTCAGATTTTTAAATGAAGAGTTTATCTTGAAATCTATCTTGTCTTGAAGTAGATAATACATTGACCTCTTATCCCAACCTGAATAAAGCAGTATCATTGCATCAGAAAAAATATTAGAGCAATAATGTGAGATTTAATTGAATATTTTCAGCCAAGTAAGAGTTCATATTGATTTTTTTTAAAAGAAAAGTATGTTAGTTCTTCATGTAATTTCCTTCACTTCATCCTTAGATTCTTCTAAACATATTACATTCTAGATCGTGAAGGATTGTCTAGTCTGAAATGACAACTGTTAAAATTAACCCTGTCAGTTTAATAGCCCAATTGTACAAAACTCTCTTAAACCATGACCACATTTTTCAGAATCAGACCCTAATCCTGAAAGCAGAATGTGTATTTTCTTGCAGCTCTGGGTTTGCTCTTACTCCGTCATGAGATGTAAACTTCATGTTCTTGTATTTTGCATTTAATGAGATTTCCAATACCTACTGGCATTTTTTTTTTATATAATAAAAAATAAACTAAATAAACTAAATAAATAATACATTCCTATGCTATGCTTGTCATGCTTGATTTATTTATTGCATGGCAATCCCATGCACAAATACAGGCTAGGCGGAGAATGGATTGACAGCAGGTCTTAGGAGAGGAACTTGGGGGTTTTGGTGGATGAGAAGCTCAACATAAGCTGACAATGGGCACNAAATTAGAAGAGGGTAGATTTAGATTAGATCTCAGGAAGAAATTTTTCACTGTGAGGGTGGTGAGGCACTGGAACAGGTTGCCCAAGGAAGTTATGGAGGTCTCCTCCCTGGAAGTGTTCAAGGACAGGTTGGATGGTGCTTTGAGCAACCAGGTCTAGGGGGAGGTGTCCTTGCCCATGGTAGGAGGGTTGGAACTAGATGATCTTTCAGGCTCCTTCCAATCTAACCGTTCTATGATTCTATGATTTAAATCCTGAAATTTAAACTAATTTTCTGATTTTTTATGTTCATCTGTCAGTTCACCCATCCATTCTTGCACCTTTCACTGCTGTGTTTGAGTATCTAACATAAATTGAAGAGAAAATTGATGTAAACCTTTTCTAAGGTGTGCCTAATTTTAGCTGATTTAACTCCCTGGATCCTTAAGCTTACATTTTTCAGTGGGGCTATAAACTGTTCTCTGGGATTTTCACTCTCGCCATAGTTTTGTACAATGACATCATGCAGGCAGTTACATAATTATATGAGAAGATTCAGTTCTGTTTGAAAAGATATGTTTACCTTCTTGGACTTCTTTCTCTTAACTTTTCACATTGTGAATAATCTGCGGTTTAAAATTATAAGATGGTTTACAGGTTTAAAAAGACTAAATGAAGAACATTTAGCAAATATGTGCAAAATAACCAAGATAGCTCATGAAAGAATGCAGATAATTTTTCCTATTAAAACTGAGTCTTGTCAGTCAGTCTTTTGTACCTAGGAACATCCTGCTACAGTTGACATTACTAATTATTAAACATTTTCAAAAAAAATGCATCTGTCAAACATAAAAGTGACAAACCTGGGATGGCTAAGTATGAAGAAAGGGGATAATCAACTGTCAAATTGCTTCTGTTCCCCTTTTTCTCTTTGTAATTTTATACCTTAACTCTCAGTGACTTATTTGCTATAGGTTATTGGCTTCGCCCCTTTCCACATCTCTCTTTTTAAGACATCACTATTGTAGCCACTCATTATATTAAAACCTAACTGTACAGAGAGCACTATTCAACAGAGTTCAAGAAAAAAACAAAAGAAGAAAAAGGGAAAAAACGTTACATAAACCCCACAAGGAAGCTGATAAGAGGAGGTCACTGCCTGAATGGTTCAGGTGGAGCCAGATCGAGGTTAGGTTTAAGTTAAAAAGCTGAACCAGTCTACCAACATTTGTATTGCCACAGCACCAGTTAACAATCACATCTTCAGTGTTAATCAGAAGCTGTGCTTTGTTGTTGTTATTACAAGTACACACCTTGAAGCTAGAGGAAAGCAACGGACTATAACAAAACAAAACTCAACCCTAGACTGTTATTTAGGTCCAATACCTGCGGAAAGCTGTCAAGAGTTTGTAATGTAGAAAGGTTTTTCCAGAAAAATTGCTTCCCTTTTTCTCCTCCTTGCTGCACGCTAAGCTGTGCCATCCTATAATTACGGGTCCTTATGGCAGGACGACATTCACTGTCAGCAGAGGAAGATATGACTGTCTCTATCTACTTGCTTTGAGAGGAGGATAAGTAATTGTTTACAGCTTCACACACAGTTCCATAACTCACACGTGTACTGACAGAGGTCTTGTTCCTCATTACGATCCCCTCCGTGTGCATGTTCTTCCAGTAACAGTCTGGTCCCTAAGTAACAGCTAAAGAAGTAATTTAGCAATCAGTCATATTGCAAATGTAATTTTGGGAAATGATGCATTTCAGGGCATTTTTGAATTATATTTTTTTATTTGTGGAACAGAATTAGACTGAGTTACTACTGACACAGTGAATCCTTTTCTATTACTCCTTCCTGTTATATAGGCTTTTATTATTGTTTTGTATGGATCACATGGGACTAAATTCTAAAATTTATGGATGCCATATTTATAGTACACGTCAGTGGACAAGTGTCAGGAAACATCAGTTTTATAGGGGAAATAAATGAGGTTGTTACAGCAAAATTTATTGTTTAATCCATGAAAGCTCCATAGACTTCAAAGGTTAGACCACCAAGTAATAAAGATAGAACATCACAATTATAATCTCAATAAGCAGTATAACGTGGTTATAAAATAAAAATGGGCAGGAAGTGACAGAAATATACAGGTATGCCTAATATAATTTCCAGTTCTATTAACTTTGTCTATGAATCTGGAATATGATTACTGAATTATAGGTTATCAGACATGGGTTTTAAGGTTTCCTTCCTTCCTTCCTTTTTTCCTTCCTTTTTTCCTTCCTTTTTTCCTTCCTTTTTTCCTTCCTTCCTTCCTTCCTTCCTTCCTTCCTTCCTTCCTTCCTTCCTTCCTTCCTTCCTTTCTTCCTTCCTTCCTTCCTTCCTTCCTTCCTTTCCTTTCCTTTCCTTTCCTTTCCTTTCCATTTCCAGAGACCTAATTTGAAAATACACTCTTAATCTGTATTGTCAATGCAAAACAGATCCTGTAGATCGTGGAAACAAGAGCCACTCTGGTCGAACATGCAGATAATCCAGCCTCACAGCTTCCTGGCAAAATTTATTGTGCTCCCAAATAGCCTGTGTATTGTTCTCTGTTCTCCATAAGACTAGGGCTCTCTAACAGTATGTAAATAGATGTAAAACAGTGACCAAGCCACAAGGTCAATTGACAGCAAGGAAAAACAATATAACGTTAAATACTGGCATATAAATTAATGTCCTGGATTTTTAAAAACAGTCACCTGATGAGCCAACGAACTCCAGTGCTGTATAATGTTGACTACTTCATTAATAATATGCAGTGCATTAAGTAGCTAAATCATAAATAAAGATAACAGTGTCCTCTGGGGAAATGCCAGCACTCCAGTTGCCTCTAGCTGTATTTACATTGTATTGTTGATTCACCCTGAAGGCACTTTAAGGCGACATTCCTCAGCCACAAATACTATGTAGATGTTTGAGCACCCAACAGAGCATGCCAGTACCCCAGATGACCTAGCACGGCTTGCTGTTTTGAGGGCACCATGCTCCTAAAGGCATCTGTAAGGATATCGCGGACAGTGCATGCTCCTGGCCACGACCATCTCAAGTACCTCAAACCTGCCTCCACGCCTGCCAAGCAGTACGCCTGCTGCAAGGTCACTGCACCAGGCTGCGTGGCCAGCATGCCTGAGTGACGCCTGTCAACCTAGAAACTCCATGGCAGCTATAGAATGGACCATGACTACAAAACACCTGCCTGAACAGCCAGGGATCTCCTGCTGGAGGCAACTCATGGCCCATTGAGCAGAGCCTTCACACTCTTTTCCATGTAGAAATGGTAGGTTGCAAGAAAGAAATCCAAGTGTAAGATCTGTATGAGAAGACTCCTCCAGGGCGCCAATGTAGAGTCAACACCTGGCCATATTGCAGCACCTGCCAACAGCACAACCTGGAAGGGATTTTAATGTAGTTCTTCTGCTAACAGTAACCTGAAAATAATAAAGAGAGAATTTCATACTGCAAACGATTTTAAATGCAGACATACTCACACAACATAATCTCATGGAAAGTAGAAAAAGATGAAAATTGCCAGCTCTACTATTTTGGCCAATTGCCTGTTACACACCTAATGTGGCTTTAACCTGCACATGCTATGTTTCAGCCCTTACACTTTTGGATTTTACAACATGTTTCGGTAACTTTGTATCAGTCCATGTTTTCTGATGGACCAACTACTTCCTCCAGTCTGTATTCAGATATCACAGCAACAAGCATGTTGGTGACCCACAGACAGAGGACCTGAACTGTCAGAGGCTGACTACTCCCTCTCAGTGATGCACCCCAAGGTTGCCTGGTACTGAGGCACATCAAGCCTAGGAGACAGTCTCCCAGAATTACAGCTTTGTTGTGTTCCTCTCAAAATATTCATGAATCCTAGACAGATGATATATTCAAATACTTCTTATTGAGGTATTCAACACACACCACCTTCACGTTCCGAAAAACATCAAGATTTATATTGTGTCTCAGACTGCATATTATTGAATCTGCTTTTTGTGTTGAATAAATATTGATGTTTACATCAACAGAACTGAGTATCTTCCTAGTACAGATAGAAGACTGAAATTATTCACAACGTCTTGCATTCTGCAAAATGCATAAAGGTTATGATGAAAAATAATTTAATACAATAAAACAACAGGTCTCTAAACTCCAAGGAGTATTAGTGATCTCAGTATTACAAACATAAGACATTTAAATCCTTGATATGACTGTATCTTTTATCTGCAATGAAAAACTGTACTTCCTTTCTGTTGTATTGCCATCGTGATTGTCACCCTTGTAAGTTATGAGATAATATGGTAACTAATTAGAAAAGCAGTAGTTTTCATTAAAGTTCTTACATAGCTACTGTCTGAAAATGGTACAAGGTGTATCTGGTGTTAGTCAAGTTCTGTTGAAGTACTTTAAATGTTGTTAATGGGGGAAAATTTAGAAACATGATTTAATTTTTGACTAATATGAAAAACAACTATTTGCCTCTTTCACCTTCTCTCTGGGCTGCACAGGAGGAAAAAATATCACTGCTATCAGCTCAGGAACTGCTCCAGGAGCAAGTACACTCTCAGGCCATGTGGCATGGCTGAGGAGCCATGGAGAAGCTTTCATTTTTACATTTCCTTAATTATGTTCATTCACAACACCTACCAACACCCTGTATCAGCTTATCAGCACTGAGAGCTCTACCATGGGCTGCTGGAAAAAAAAAAAAGGCAGAATTCTAACTTAAACCATCACAGCGTAAGTGTACTTATCTAGTACTTCTGCTCCTAGATTTATCCCAGTATGTTAGCTGTTGATGGATGACGCTTTTAGTCTGTTCAGAGATTCTGAGGTAGATGCAATTTGTGGTTAGAAAACCTGCAAAAATTGACTTGTTTTGCCTTTATGCATTTGCTGTTACGAAATATCAAAAGGCAATCTGTCATACTCCATAGTAACAATAAGTTGTGTGAAAAATTACCTATTTATAGAAAAATATAGAAAAGCAACTTTATAATTAAAAAGGAAAATCTCTGTAATTTTATCTTAAATTTCATATATTTATAAAGTAAAATGTAAAAAAAATAAAAATTATAGAACATATTTATATCATATACTGATAATTTGTGTGATCTTGAGTTTAAACTGTCAAGTTAAATAGACCCAGGGGCAAAAGTTCAACATTGCTGTTCAACTTCAGCCTCGGTGTCTTCAATGCAAAAGCAAGGAGACATTTAAACATTACCTCCAAGGGACAAATAAGCTTCACATCTGTCATCGTAATAAAAATCAGACAAATTTATTTTAATACAATCATGTCTTTTCATGCTGGTCTCCAACTGACACTAGAGATAAGCTTAGAAGGAAAAGACAGATGAGTAGAGGTAGAACAGAAATGGAGAAGAATCAAATTACAGAAAACCTAAGGAAGGAAATGACCTAAAAATGGCAGAAACAGAGAGGGCTAGAATAAACCCCTGGTTGAAAATTGTATCACAACTATTTAAATACACACACACAAAACCTCTTCTGATTTTAAATTATATCCTATACCAAAAGCATTCACTGTTTTAATGTCCTAGACATTGAAGGGTTTTGTTAAAATGGAAAATACAAAGCACTTCTACGTGTTATTGGAAATTGCTTTGCTAAATCCTCCAAGCTATGTCAAGGTATATTTTGCTTTCCTTCTATTCATTAACACAACTTCGCTTTTTTTCTAGAAATGAAATTTGCTCTTCACGTATTCTATAATAGGATTTTATTGAGACATACTTTATTGTGCCCAGCATTTTATTTTAGCATAATACAGGCAAGAAGCGTTGTAGAACCAACATTGGACAAAAGAGAGACAGCAGAGGGTTGCTCTCTTCTGGCTTGTGCCACAGACTGTGACTCATGTTGCAAATGTTGCTAATGAAAAAGGCTTGCTAGTTTGTTTAAATGAACTTAGTTTGCCGCTTTAAATAATTTAAAATTACTGTTTGCCCCAGAAGGTAAATACAAACCTCACCAGGAAATTTCTCCTTCCCCTGCCCTCTTCCCCCTGAATTGTTATCCTTGCAGGACCTTTCTAGAAACAAAAGGGAAATAGATTGTTTAATTGAATAAATTGATTACTTATATTTAACTAGATGGTGATCTTTGCAACTCACCTGCATAGGATGAAGGAGTTTTTCATGCAACACTGTAGGCAAAAAATCATGTCTAAAAATAGTTTATTGGAACTCACTAATTCAAAAAAAAGACTGAAATTTAAGAAATCAAATTGAAGCTTAGCTCAGCTGTAAAACTGCAGTCTCCAGGGCAGATTCACTCATACATACTTTACCTTCGGGATGCTCCAGGTTCACAGATGGGCCAGCATGTAGCCACACCTTCTCCATGAACATTACCCTATCCAGAGGGCACTCCCAGCCTTGGTATATCCACTTCCCACTTAGTTCACCACTTAGAGATAAGTGTGTTATGCCAAAAGCCTGGGCAGAGTGTTCCGCTCTCAAACTCCTCCCAGATGCTGTAGCTTTCAGGCTGTTGTAAATAGAGCCGAAGCAAACACACGTCTGCTCTCAGAAACATGGAGTCATCCTGAAACTAGGGACTATCCCTAACCTGACACTGTCTACCCCAAACCTGAATTTATTTTTTAGAGTCACAGCTTACAAGAAAAGTGAAAAGGAGAATCCGTGACCAGGTAGGCCTGAGAAGGAAACCCACATGAACTCTCAGACCCTAGACAAAGAAACTGGCTCAAAAGTGTGAATTACCCCCTAACATCCATCTCTGTACTGGTAGAAGAAGGTACCTGGTGAAACACAAGTCTGACATGATAGTGCAGAAGGGCTAGGGTAGAGGGGACAGGTTTTTTTATCTAACTTAGTCTCACTTGTAAATCATTCATTTTAAAGAGTGAGTGACTGAGTGAGGTGCCCACTCTGGAAAGGGCAAAGCTTGCCCTTTTATGAGGAGACCCCTTACTTGCTCAGAACACATGGTATTTAGCCCCTTACTCACTGTATGTTATTTTAATAGTTAAATATACAAGGTTTTATACAGTTAAAGTTTTGAGCTCAAAAGTAGCTTCTTTGGGTTGAATTTAGGCAGATCCCTTTCTAAATGTTCACAGGTGTGGGATTATCTCTCACAAGCAATTGACACCTGCAGTGCAATTTTAGCATGTTTTTAGGGAAATGACTAGTCCTTCTTCTCAAAATAATTATCACAGAAGAAGTTATTCGTATCAGGAGAGGACTCCTAACGAGCACAAGCTGTTCAGAAGCCACTGTATTGTCCTCTTAAGAGAAAAACCCTCTGACCCCGGGGCAATTCCACAAAGTAGCATTCTGATGGCTTCTATAGAAGGACAAACTCCTTTAACAATTGAATACAGTTAAATCAACACATAGATCATGAAATAAGAAGATTAAAATACCCAACCCTGTCTTTTGTCAAGATTATATCCAAGAACTGTTACAGGAGAACGTGTATTTTCTGCTCCTTTCTACTCTCCATCTCAGCAATATTATTTTTCTTAGCTACATAAAAGCATTAGTTAGAAACACTGCTTTCTTTTTAAGATTTTTTTGAAGTCCAGAATATCATATATGTGTACTGAGTGGTGTACTTGATCTATTATTTTCTGTCTCATCACTTAAACTTGACTGTTTCGAATAAGCAGCACTTAAGGTAAGAGAGTTAAAAAACAAAAATTGTTCACTGAGTTTAGATGTAAGCTCATCTCTCAGCTGCACAAATTAAAATCTCACTTCAACAACAAAAAATATTGCAGCTACCAGTGGCAGGCAATGCTTTTTTGTGTGTCTTCCTCTCTGAGTGTGTTGACTTCAGGCCAGTTATTCTGCCATGGGGCAGAGAGGGACAAGGAAAGAATCTATAATGTTCATGAAGAGCCTAGGGGCTGGCATACATAGAAGCTTCTCAAAAGCTACTGAAACTACTTCAGTTTTCTAAAAGGGAAACACAAAATCACACCACACTATGAAAATCCAATAATGGTCCAAGGAAAGTTTTAAAACAGCAAAGAGAAATTCCTGTCTAGTCCAACACAAGTGTCCGTTTCTGTTTCCCACCTTCTTGACATCTCAGTCTCCCTACTGTCTGCGTACTTTTGTGTTTGCACCTTATTCATTTCCCTAAGTTGCTAACTGCCTTTTATTGAAAGGACTGCTTCTGGACATCTGATCTGATGTCAGACAGAAAGGGAACAGAACTTAGTAGGACTTGCTATTGAAAAACAAGATCCATGTGAGAAGAAAGAGCATCAAAGCCGGCCAAAGGAAACAAAACATTCGGATACAACATGGTGAATGACAGCAGCGATACATTCAGTTATGCCAGTTGCTGAAAGGTCTGTGCGTTAACTACAGCGATATGAGCTGGAGGATCACGTCTGGCACTGTTGCTGGGAGTACTTCCATCCAGCGTCTATTGTAATGGACATTTATAATGTTTAATTATATCGACAAGGCAAACACAGAAGGGACAAATATGCAAGCAGACAAATAGCACTGAAATGGAAAATCTAGTCATTAAAGTAAAAAACATTATTTTGAAACAGGTCATGAACAGAGCAGGATCAGATTGCTGCCAGTTTCAGAAACACCACCTCAGCTAAGAGACAGAAATCACAGCTGGAAAGGTGAGACATAGAAAGAAAACATATTTGTTATTCTGTTTCATGCTAGACAGTGTTTGTTCAGGATTAATCATTCAGTAATATTTGGTCTGAATACTCAAAACATAATCTGTCCTCCATTTTGAACTTCCAGACTGACAGTCCCATGGTATGGAAATTAACCTATCATGAGAAAAGCCATCTGAGGTGAGCTGTTTATTTCGCCCAATAATTCCAGTAGGGTTTTGTTTGTTTTGCCATATTTTGTTTTCCTCAAATAAGTGCTGGAAAGGGCAGCCTGTCTATAAAAATGACTGTTGGAGTGGGACATTATGGGGCAGTGATAGGGAAGGAGATGACTTAGCTGAGTCTGCAGAAGGAATGAAAGATGCTCAGTGAACTGTTACTGCCCTGGAGTCATCTACTTGATCACTTGCTCACATATCAGTTGTTACAGCTGATGCACTTAAAAAGTTCATTCTCCTTCTAGAGATAGATTGTGCAAAAGGCTGTGTGCTAAGTTGTCCAAAGTAACAAATGCCAGCTCATAATCTCAGTGCTGGTTCAGCCTGTTAGATAAAATTGTCTATCAGATCAGCAAAAGACAGATGGAAATAACATACACATGCAAAATGGATTGTTCGTACTGAAATAATTGCAATAATCTGACTTGCAGGCTCCTTGTCAGAACACCATACAGTACTGGAAGAAGCTGAAATGCCTCTGGAAGAGATGCTTACTGTAATATTTCCAAAAAGTGTTTGATTTCTTAATGTTCATGAGAGTGGAATGTCACTCTTTAGGTAGTGTTGTTTGGAGAGTCACCAAAGGGGTGTTGATGTGACAATTTCATTTCTACTTTTTCCAGACCACCACTTCCTATGAGTTTAGGGTTGGGCTTATCTGCATTTGAGCTTTGTTCTCCATACTCTATCAGGCATCCTGAGTGGACTAGGCTGGAAAAATAAAATATTTGATGAGATTTGGCTGATTTCTATGTAACAACACCTGTTAGAACTTGGTTCCCATTATTACTACTTCCTTCCTAAATTGTTTTCTTTCTTTACCTTATTTTTCCACTTTTCTATCATTCTAATCCTGTCTTCTGGCTGGAAAAATTTTAGTTCATCTCACCAAGGAAACTCTACTTTTTGCAACATTATCAAGAACTACATTGTCTTAAGCACCCTGATCCTGCCACACATTTAACAAGTCTCAGAGTAACCGATGAGACCGTCCACAAGGACCTCAACGATATGATTATGAAACAAATCCCAATGGCTGGTCATGGTTTTCAATATGACTAATCCAGGAGGGACAGCCAAATCATCAAGCTTTCTGCCATGGTATCACATACAATGCCATCTGATTTCTTAAGGCTCTCAGATTCACAGGCTCATGGCATCGGCAGGGTGTCTGTGTTTCCTACTTGGACAGCTTCCCGGTACCTCTCTCCTATTCGTCGCAGGCTGCCCAGCTGGTAAATGGCCATATTGCCCATTTCCTCAGGCTGGTTGGCTCTGGACCTTCCAGCTGCCTTGACTTCCTGGACACTTACCTTTCTGGGTTACTGAGCTTCCACAGAGACCACCTATTTGGAGACCCAGCATCCCAGCTGTCTTCCTCACAAGCCAGACTAGAAATTGAAAGGTACAAGAGGAAATAGGACAATCATTAGGTTGGTGGACCCCCTAATGGGGAGACAAGTGACTGCCCCATAAACAGGAAGTCAAGGTCCGTGAAAACCTTTTCAATGGTTCTTGTTCCTTGCCTACTGTTAGATTTGGTTTTGTACACATGAATTTTCTGATGAGACTGATTATTCTGTTTACCACCCTGGTAACAGTGCATCTGAACTCAGGTCATCCACAGAGACAGCCTTATATATAAAGGAGAAAGAATCTGATGCAAAAGTGTCATTCACTCATGGAAAGAAAAAACATGTTAGAAAGGAACTTGGTTGAGGTTGTACAGCAATGCAATGCATTGTGGCATTCCTTTCCTTTTACATGCTGAAGTTTGCACTATTCATAATTTTTTTACTTAAATTTAAATTAACAGACCTAACAAAAAAGAAGCCTTTGCAATATACTTGTTATTTATAAAATTAAAGTGAATTTCCTCCTCCTCTGCACTTTCTACTTGCAATTTTGAAAATTTTAGCTCACTCATGCACATTTTTGACACCTGTTCTAACAGAATAACTAAGGGAGTAGATTATTATTATCCTCTATTTGGCCCTATATTGATCAGCTATGGGACACCTGACAGCCAAGTTTCACAAATATTAGCTAACAGACAGAGAACAGAGTAACTCCAGTCTACGGACTCTGCTTTGGTTTGATGCCAGGTTTGATCCTTCTGGCACAATTTTTAGTTCTGGTCCTCTTTTTATTTTTCCCCTCCAAGGCCTGCCAGTTCATCCCACTGTTGCACAAGCATGCTCTCAGGGTCTTCTCATCGTAATCCAAGTACCTTTGCCCAGAAAATTCTATTTTTGCTGGTTTAGGCTTCCATTTCAGTCCCAGCCTGCCCTCCCCTCCTCTCCTCCAGTCCCTCCCACCATTCCACTTACAATCAGCCTTTTATTCTGTCTCTTTGGTCAATCATTTCAATTTTCTCGCTATATCCTCTCTTACATTCCACATTTCTTTGCTTTCTTTCTGCTGAAGTTTGCCTCACCTGGTTCCAATCCATAGTTTTTATCACCCTTCTGCCCCAATTCCTTGGCTTAGTCCATTTCTCTAGGTATTCTGCTTCTCCACATGCTTTAACTCTTCATCAGATTTACTGCCACCTTTATCTTCCTGTCCCATTTCATTAGTCCCTTCTCCCATATTCTAGGCGTTCTGGTCTTCCCAGGATCCAGCGCCAACCTCATTAGCCAGCTGCTGTCCGTCTCTGAGCACCTGATTCCTACCCAGACTCTCCCACCAGTTGCATTTCTATTCATTTTGTCTTTTCTAGCTTCCAGATCTTCAGATTGACAAGGCACAGAACATGTCAAGATATAAGAAAATCCTTCAAGAACTGTCTTTCTCTAACCAATCATTCCCCATATTCCTTTGGTTTTCTGACTCAAGAAGTAGCCCTTAAAGCCTCAGCGTGCTGTGTTCTGCTACCACTTCCCGAAACCAATGGCAAGTATTTGCAAATCATTCTGACAGCATATCAGAGGAGACATTTGCAGACCTGGAGGTCTTAGATTGTGCAAGACTACAGTAAATTTTCTGCTATAAACACTCAAAACTATAGTGTTCTGAACTAAGCCTGGCCTGCACCATAGATCTTGAGGAAACTTTCAAAACAGGGCTACTTAGATTCATGATAGATACTGCCCGAAACAATTGTCGGTCTTAGGTGGTCTGTCAGTTGTGTTTTCTAAATATCTGTCCTGCATATCGGTGTACAGTCACTAGGATGGAAGCATAGAGGAATCAGGGAGATAAAGACAGAATATAAAGTAGGTTTAATGTCTACATAGTTACATCTTTTCCTCAGGTGAAAAAAATTAAGTAAGCTATGGCAAAAGAATCCTTACAGGAAACACAAAGACCGTAATCTGCATCCAGTATTTCTTGCAGAAGCAGTTAAAGTCTGATGCTGAAGAAATGGCATTTTTTCCCATCCAATTTCTATAGAATTAAGGTTCCTGTCACACTTCCTAGGAGAAAGCACCAATATATTCACATGATTAACCACACTGGGTTTTGTAGTGAGAATGACAGAAGGTTGTATTAGGTATATGAAAGTGGATTTACGTTTATCTGGATTGTATTTAATTTTCTTATATGCTGCTTCTAGTAGTATGTGCATTCAAATCATCTACTTAGAAGTGCTTAATTAAAACACAATAACAAGAAAAAGCAACCTCCAAACCCCCCGGCACTTGTGCAAAATTACAACATTTGAATTCTTTTTGTTTGCAAGTATCAGTAATCAGGTGCCTTATGGTTCCACTGTTGTTCGTTCAAATACTTGTCACATACACTGGAGCTGTCTACCTGATTTCAAAACATTTCTTCCAGAGTTCACAAACACTGTGTGTGTGACAGTGCAATTTGCAAATGAATTTATGTGTGCGTGTATATATATATATATGAATTTCATAAAAGCTTCTCCTCGTGACTCTTGATGGATCATGTTTTTGACAAATGACATGCAACCACATAAAAAATATGGCACTGCTTATTTTATCTGAACATTTCACTTTCACAGTGTCACAAACACAAACTAGCCTCCCAATGGATAAAAGGTATTTCCTAACTGTGAGATATTTGAAGACACTGCTGCAGTGCTCTGTATAGGCCTATAGAATTTGTTTTTTTCATAAAGGTCAAATACTCCCCACTACGTATACTTGTTTAAAGCTGTACGCATTTTATTTCATACATACGTTTGGGAATCAAATGGAAACACGGATCTGGAGGTACAACATAGGCATTGAAACTGGTAGAAGTATTTTTAGCTCTTGTTTTCAGTATGACTTACTCTTAGAGCTGAAGCATTTGATGGACTTGTGTTGATTTTAACAAAAGGTTTCTGGATCCAAGGCAGAGTCTTTTGTTGTTTCCAGTGAGGAACAGAGATGGAAAGAGAAATATTAAAAGCTTGGCCTATTCGATACAGTTCCATTTCCTGAAAATAGTCAGAAAAGATTGGGGTTTTCTTGTGATACAGAACAGAGATGTTTAAATCCTGAGAAATGTGGAATAAAAAACAGCTTGCACAGTCGCTTTCTTTTCTTTAGGAAACTGCAAAGTTTTTTTACCTTCACATCCTTTAATTTTCTCTTGTTATTTGTTAATCACTCAAGAAGCTACTAAATGAGCTGCTGACTACAGCTTAGAGAATTCATGTATACTACAGACAACACATTTAAGCAAACAGTTAATTTCAAAATTTAAATCAAAATGCATAACGTAAGGTAAAAATGCATTGTCATCATGGTTTGAGACAGCCTTAATCATTTCAAATTGTAATTAATTCTAATGAAGAATATCGGGCTTGATCAAATAATTTGAAATGGATTAAGACGGTATCATTATTTAGAACTGGAGCTTAGTGCTAAAAATGACAGAATTATGAAATTGGTCATCTAAGTGACTCTGCACATGAGGTGGCATTTGAGAAAACTTCCAAGTACGAAAAGCAGTTCAGTACAAAGGTTGAACCAAATCTAAAGTTTGTAGTCTAAACTCAACTGAACATACACATTCATTCTTAATTCATCAGCTATACCATAAGCTTTCTCAAAATGACCACCATTGCACTTGAGTTTAGTTTTTAAAAATATTATATGCACAAAACAGACAATAAAACCCCGCATGTGGAAAAGTAGACTTTACATTTGTGTTCATTCTATCCATCATTTCCAAATGTACTATCAGTTCATTACCTTTGAGAAAGAAAGATTTCTTAATAAATGCTTTCTTGTAATTTTCAAATCTAAATATTTCTGTTGAAGTTTTATGCTGGGTTTTTAGATCACAGGTTGTTTTGATCTCAGGACAAAATTTATATTGTAAACACTCCTAATTTTAATGAAGATTATGGATTGAAATGTTTACTTTGCTTTATCTGTGCATAGCTGGCCTTGTATTTCCATAGGCACATAGTAAAAATAACCTGAACATTGCAAATATTGAGGTTAGCTAATGGAAAGTCTTATCTGAGACAACAGAAAATATTTAAATATTATGAGGTTGTGTGTTATGATAATGAAATGAAGCCAAAAGACAAACAGAGATATTGTTCCACTTACCTCCCTCTATCTCTGTGCCAGATTAGGGAGTGTCAGTAAAAGATGATCACTTCATGATCGTTAAGGACAGCCAAAAGCAGCAATCCAACATTATTACTGCTGAAGTTCTTACAAATTATTACATAATATAATCTGCAAGTTCCTTAACTTCAAACTCAAATGTTGTGGTACAAGGTGAGCAGATTAAGGCAGTGCAGAAGTGAAGAGACTGGCAAGAGATGAGTTACTGACAGAATTCTTTTTCAGTAAGGGTCATCTTTTGTTAAAAAAGATCCTACCTTCCAGACGTCATATCCCTTCCTGAACAGAACCTTAACAACTTTGCATCATGCAATTTCACTATTTGCTTACTTTTTCTCACCAGACGTTTTTCACACTCATACCTTTATCCTTCCATAAAGCTTTAGTGGCAGCAGATTTCCTAAGTGCTGTCAAAAGCAATCATTGTTTTTAACACAGCATATCAAGTTCTCTCATGTGATACATCATTAGTGTACAAAACAGAGGAAAAAGTGCGGGAGCTTATAAGAGATTAAAAGACATGGTATAGATGTCTGGTTTGGCATGTGAGAACCAGCTAACCTGGGCGGTCTGAAGAGAGTTCAGTCACCCTGAAGTCTAATGTCCTTAATCCTTACCTGCTGTGATAGTCCTGGAGGAGTCGTTAACAGGAAAACCTGAAATCAGAGATGTCAGCGGCAAACATCAGTGATCAACTCTTCAAGAATAACGTCAGTAATGAACTAGGGAGGAATATAGGTACTATTACTCTGGACCAGAGACGTTGTCTGTCAAATCCAGCACTATGCTGTTACTGGCACTAGGCAAAGGACTCCATATGAGGTAGACATAAAGTTATACGCTCTCACTATCAGCATGCCATTCTCAGAAAATTGTGGGTGTCTTGTGACTATCTTCTATTCCTCAATGTGGGGCTTTAGTTTCCTTCTGATATTTTTTTTTTTTTAATGAATAGGACAAAATAATTACTTTCAAACATTCACATTCAGTGGCTACATCTATAAATAAACACAAATGCTAAAGGAAAAGCAAAGCATATCACATTCTCAGATTTTAAAGCTGTTATTACGCAACAGGAAAAAAGTTATTATACTACCATCCCTTCGCCAGACATTGGAAAGCATAGATTTGTAGCTTCAGAAAACTATGCTGATTGTACTTTTCCCCTTGTCCCCTACCTTATACATAGCAGTTTTGAGATAAAGAGAATTCTTTGTGCATGCACCTGGGAACAGCTGTCTTTTAGTGGAATCGCTTACTTCTCACTGACATCATCCAAGTGCAGGAAACATGAAGGAGGCAAGATTTTTGCCAGTCTTTTTCAGCAAAGGACAGTTTCAGCTTGGGTGAAGGTTTTCTAGGTCTCTCATTACCGACATTAAAAGCTTCTTCTGCAAGCCTTTCATTCTAATAAAGTAATTCAGAGCCAATTATAAAACACAGAACACCATCTTAAATGAGAAATCTACTAGTCAAGATATGAACCAAAACCCCGTAAATCCCAAGACCAAGAACAAAATATGAATAAATTATCTATAGCTTCTGTCGAAGCCACATTGCCTGTGATCCAAATCTGTCCCAGGGCAACTTTGCTTCAAAACCGTAATGAGTGAGAGCCCTGAGGCAGGCAGCGGCACAGTGGGGCAGGGAGCAGAGCAGGGCTGTGTCACGGGTGCAGTGGTACTAACTACAGCAGGACCTAACCCTAATGATGCTGCATTCATTTTCAATTGCGGTGTATCACCCATCACTACTTTAAATCTGGCAATCGTGGGTTTTTACTTCTTCTTAGCAAGACTTTCTGATTTCACAGCTCCCTGTTTCATTTATTACTTTTTTCAATGAGTCATCTTATAACTTGGATCAGAATTTTTAATTCTTTTTTTTTCTATAAATATATTCTACTTACAGGCATTGATTGTGAAATTCTTGGTGATATCAGCAGTCAAAGGGAAGTTGACAGTAAGGAGTCAGTTGGACAATAAAAGTCAATAAAGCTTTTGCTGCTGAGAAGACAAGCAGTAGCATAGATTTGAATAATTTTAATAAAAATCTATTGGGATGTTTTATGTAGAAATGTCTATACCTTATGGATATTTAGGGATTTTAGCTACTCTTTGTCACCTCCAATTGTATTGCTTATGCACATGTCCTTAGCATCATCTGAAATGCACAAATTGACACTGCATCTTTAATTTCACCTGTATACATTTTTATTTTGGTTCAGCAATATCTGTGAATAGATTCCAGACCAGATGAAAATTTGTATATTGTAGCAGTGCTCTTCAATGCACACACCTGCTTTCTACTGGGACTGAGTGGAGCAATAGGAGCCATTCTCTCCGGGGGGAATTCTCAGTTGATGACTTGCTGCTGAATTACAACACTTTAACAACAGACTGTGATACAAAGTGGGTGTCTGTAAATTTGTCCCTGCGACATCTTTTTTTTTCCTTTTGTTTTTCTGTTTCCTTTTACTTTACATCTTAGATATATTTTGGTTGTAGTTTCAATAAAGCCATAGTTTCAGCTCATTTTATTGTGTCCTCCATACCAACATCTCCATTTTCTTGGAATCGCTATCACATTGTTCTTGTTATGAATAGGATTTTTAAAGCCACATTTTAGGTATACGTGTACAGTGCCAAGTGCATACTCTTATTCCATTAAACATGCACACCACGTATTTTTTCCACTGTATGTTATATGTTAAAGAAGCTATTATATTTTCTCCCATTTTCAGTGTAAAGTTACATTGAGAGTTATTGTTCCAAATCAACACAGACTGATTAAAATAATCCTTAAGTGGATGTAATAATAATAATAATACTGTATTAGGAAAACTAAACAATAGCTTCTACATTTAGAACTGAGAGCATCCCCCATATCATCATCTATGTACTTGCACTAATCAGGAAATTTTCATACAAAATGCTAACTCTCTTACAGAAAAAATTTTAACAGTAAGGGTTTCTCAGATCCACGAAAGTATTGATCAAAACCAGAGTGAGAACAAGAACTCTGTATTTGCTTTCCGAATAGCCGGTATTTCAGTGATTACAACATTCACCTGGGATGCGATCAAATCCTTGTTCCGTCAGCTCAGACTAGGATTCAGATGATCTTTCTCATCACTGTAACTCAGGTGCAGCTGTCTGCTTTCAAAAGTCCCGATTTCAACCTAACATTGAATATGAATGTTCTGAGAAAAAGACGAAGGAAAACCTAAGTTTTTGTATGTTGTTACGGTATGTGAGATAATTAGTTAGAAATGCAGAAGACAAGATGTCTCATGGGCAGAATGACCATAGAAGTAGATTCCATTTGGAGGAATGCAATGGGATCAAGTCTGCTTCCAATACCCAGTGTTATAAAATGAAGTAATTCCCACGTCAACCCATCCCTCATGGACCAATTTCACCTTGAGTTACACCAGTGCAGATGAACTGAATGCAGATTGATTACACTAATATCATTCAGTAAAGGTCTGACATATGCAATAAAAATCTATATGCAAAAAATCCACTACACAGTGCAAACATCTGATTTAATGAGCTTTTTATGATGCCATAATACAGGAAATTCCCATGCCATAATACAGGAAATTCCTTGTGGTATATTTTTTTTTTAATCATTTTATCATAATATAAATCCTCCAAAACTTGCAACAAATAAATAATCACTAAAACTTTTTTTTCCCCCAGTATAGTCCGAGGGAGCTGAACACCATGTCTCCTTTCACAGGGTCACGGTTGCGCAGGTAGTACCCTGGGAAACGTTTTTGAAATGCAACAACTATTGCTTTGTAAATATCTACAAGCATTCCTCAGTTTTGCTTCATTTTGCAAATTACTGTCATAACAGAAATATTGCTAAAACATGATTTTCTAAGCACTTTATTGGAGTGATTATTGCGGAGAGTACAGATCTTCAAACCCATCCACATCCATCTTGATAAGCACATAAACAGAAACTTACTAAATAGCCTATTTTGTCACACATTGTTACACACATCTGAATGAGAAAGACTTTTGCCTTTTTTTTTTTTCTTTGCTAAGTCTGATATCCTAAATACCAAACTGGATATACGTAACCTTTGTAGATACAGCACCTTGCTCTTTCATGATCTCATTTCTGACTTTTGCAAGTTATTGATTTTATGTCTAACTGCAATGATGAGCCCCTTCTCCACATAGCTGGTTGTACCACAAAATGGTCTAGTGTTTATGCAATGGCTTCTTTGTCCTGGCCTGAAAATTTATTTACAGCTGCATAATTAAATTAACTCTGTTCCTTCATCTCTCCCTCCCCTTACTGTAGACACAGAAAGAGAGTAAAATTGTGCATTTTCATTTGAAGTTGTAACTACCACCACAAAGTCAGTAGCATTCTGTACCTCTGCTCTTTCATGCTTTCTCTAGTCATTTATACCTTGGCGTCTCTGCATATTCTGAAGATCATGTGCAGGCTTTACAGGACTGAACATTTAATAGCTGACAGAACAGATATAATAAGGCAGCAGATCCAGACTAGAGGAAAATTAAATACTCCTCAGTTATTTTATTGAAATTTCAGTTCTTCTGAGTTTATAGTTGTAGGCAGGGGTGGAATTTCAAAAATGCAATTTCAGAGTACTTTTATGGAGTTCCTTGCTTGACTACTGAAAGCTGTAATTGTCACAATAAAACCCTGGGATGAGGTGCCAGTATAGTATATTTTATGCCAATGTAATATGTTCTACAAATAAACTTTACTAGAATTGGGCAGATTAATCCAGTCCTACCTAATAGCATTTCAGGTATTCACAGCAAGCTCTACATGTATTCAGTAATTTTTTTAATGTGTATTTAATAAACACCATATTTTATGATGAAGGGAGCGCAATATTTTATTCACTGACTTTTGATTCTACAGGATTATATGGGAAAACATTGATTCCTTAAGCAGAAAGAAACTACTTAATAAAATGCAGCTGATGGTCTTTAGCTAAACACATCACAAACACTGTTTCCCCCTTAGAGTTCTCTTCACTTCAGGATGCTGTGAAATAACTCACGGAGGTCTCAGACATCTGGAAGTTCAAAACCTCACAGAAGGTGCTGAATGAATTGTTGGAGTAGGTTTCTCGACTGTAAGATGCAGGTGGCAGGACCTTGCTTTCTTCTGTCTCTCTCACAGGGAAGAACATCATCTCAGCACTTAATAATCTAATTGTAACACTTCCTTTGAAGGTGATGGATTTGTGGAAGTTGATTTTTAAACAGTTATTTAAACAAAAGCTGGACCCCTTCAAACACAAAGAACTCCCGCATTTCAGTAGAAAAGGGCAAAGAGGACATATATAATTAGATGGGAAAATCAAGATTAACGAGTATGACAAAATCTCTCCCCATCCATAAGGCTTGCGTTTGCTTCTTACTATCTTTCTTTTAGATATTGATGTTACTAGAAATATGCATGCTTTACGTAACTTAATAAGCTAGGAGAGATGAGTGCAGAGCAAGCATGCACTCATTTTATCTCTCTATAGCGTTTGAAAGGTTTCAGCTTTTCCAGAATAGTTACAAAATCATTTAAGCAAAAAAGGATGTTGTACATCAGTGAGCATTCTTTGGACTTAGATCAAAGGCTTTGAATTTGGATATGTTAAAATATGTATTGTTTGAATGTATATGGCTTGCCAGAACAGTTGCCCTGACCACTTTTGGTTTCAAAATTCATAGCTGGAAGATTTGGATGGTATATCTTTTTCACTTTTTTTCTAGGACATTGATAAAGAGATTGAATGCCAGTGGGCCAAGACAAATAACCTGCATTAACCCATGAGGGAAAAAAAATTCATTTGATTCAGAAGATTTTCCATTACCCATACCTTTTGACATGCATAACTTAGCCTGTCTTTAGTACGTATCACATTGATTTTGTATAATATTATTTTAAACATAAATCACAGAGCTACAAAGCCACATCTCAGGAGATTCTTTTACCAATGCAATTTTCTTTGTCAGCATAGGTTTTAAGTTTAATTCTTAAATAAATTACACTTGAACAAAGTTAATTGATAATAATGTTACCATTCCGTCACTCTTTTGTATTTAGATAGGGGAATCCTACACAACCCAATAGGAGACTGTGTCCAGGAGTGATGTCAGAGGCACTGATTTATTGATATTTACATCTTGCGTTTTCCCCTCTATCAATATTGACACAATATTTTTTTGAAATCTTCTCTAGCTGTTCTTTCATCCTAAGACTGGTTAAAAAATAAAAGCAGTGACTCAGGTGGGTCCTTAGCAAACTTTGGAAAAACTTCTGCATGATTTTTTAAGTTTAAGCACATTTCAATTTAGGAGATGATGATTAAATTTCTCCACAGTTATTGCTGAATGGAAACATGTTTTAACTTTACAGTGTATAATATTGGCAGCAGGAAGAATTTGGATTAGGTTTTTTCTTTTTAAATGCAGTTCCTTAGGTAGAGTCCAATTTTTGCAAATAAATGTAACTGTGGCTCAGCCCATCAACATGTTATCCTACATCCTAAAAATACCTTCTCCAGCAATATTGAGGAATACTTTGCCAAAGCAGTAGCACCTGGTGTCCTATAAACACTAAGTATATTTTTATCTGAAGAAAAGGAAAAAAAAAAAAAAATCAAAGAAGGAGAAAACCTCTCTGGATATGAATAATGGCATTCCAAAGAAATTCCAAATAACAACTGTCCAGTTAGCTAATGGCCCGAAGTCTCACATCAGTTCAGCATAATATCCACTTCTCTGAAGCTCTGCTTACTCTTCCACTGAGCATCCCAGCTAGCCAGAAACAGTTTTCTGTTGCTGGTGTGTTGTCGCCTAGATGCCCACCATACAGAATGCACAATCCTGCATTGGAAATCCCGAAGGAAATTGGAGCCCTTGGACAGGTCTGGGCAGCTCTAGCTAAACTTTTCTCTCTGCTTTCACTCCTAACTCAAATTATTCTACTAGAGAGTTTAAGGTGGCTCACTCTCTGCACGATATAGTCTTCACAGTACCCGTGGGCTTATTATAAGCATAGTGATATGCACCACTTATATATTCAAACCTATTTCCAGGTGAATGAGTAAATCTCAGGATGCAGAAATATAGGTAAACCTAACTGTAATGTATGGAAGCAAAGTCATCTAGAGCTGATCTTTGTGCCTTAGAGAGAGAACAGGATTCAACTTTAACTTCTAAAACTGATGTTTTGTCTAGATTTTTTTCACCTGGGGCAAAATTTATATTTTGCATTCCTGAATTAGATGGAGAAGTTCTCTGGTATCAGACATTTGTTGGCCATGAGCATGTTTATAAACTATAATCAGTCTCTTTCTTACATTTTGCTCAGGCTACGGGCAGATACATTATTGCATGGCAACTATTTATCTTGACAGTCTTATCCTACAGTAATACAAAGTAACATTTACTGTCTTTCAGGGGAGAAATATGAGAGCGAATTCATGTGCTTATCACCTTAATTTTCCCAAATATGTTAAGCCTCTAAACTATAATATTTACTACACGGTGGAAGAGGTGGGAGGTTTCCCATCTTATCTCATATTCACAATCCTTTGTTTAATTTTTTTCCAAGCTTTCCAAATATATTTGCAAAACATATTTACCTTGAACATATATGTTCCAGTACAGATTTCAGTAATGCTGTATAAAGAGATAATGCCTCCATAGTTTTATCCAATATGGTCCATTCTACATTGGATATCCCATATTCCATTCAGAGGTTCATTCCTCTGAGATCCAGTTCGTATATGTTCCCCTTCCGTCAGTTTTGTTATTTAGACCACAACTAAAAAAAAAAAAAAGCATTTAAAGGATAGGAATATCTTAAGTGACCACAACTAATTGCAAAATGCACATATGTCAGAATATTAACCTCAAAATCAATCCAAACCAAAAAATTAATCATATAAGTTCAAATGGTTGAATAGTCACAGTGTAAACACTGACAACTTCTCAAGCATTTTTTCTCAGATACTGAAAAAGTGGTGTCATAAAGGAAACCTGACTTTAATCACATTATCCAGCTAGATTTCATTAACTCAAGTTAAACACAGAATCTTTCCAGACATAACGTTAATGATAGTATTTCTCCAGAGAACAATTTTAGCAACTACTGAGAATGTTAACATGTATATTATCACAGTCATCCTCCCAGCTCCCATCTACCCACTGTCCACACTGTCTCTTGCTCCTACCCAAACACATTACTCTACAGTGTAAAACTAACACGTGGAGAAAAAGTATTTCCTACACCATGTGATACATTTGATCTATTATCTATCTTAAACTATGCTCTTGACCAGAACTGTAGAGTGTCTCCCCAATAAAACACAATACCAGCAATCAAGTTTCCTAACAACAGCACAGAAAATTCTAAGATATAGAAATATTTTCCATATAGAAGTCATTTTTTAATTTTTTTTTTAGAGACAGCACGTTATGTAAGGCCTCAGAATTTGTGACATCTGCTACTAATGCAGCATATGTTGTACCAGGGCTACTTGAAGAGATGTTGTATTAGCATCATGTTTGCTGATTAATAGCAATACGTTATGCCTGCTTACTTGCCCTTCCTCACCCTCACAGGAATTCCGTCAGAGACTTTTACAGTGATTTTACTGTTACAGAAGTTACTGCACTAATTGGGCCATACTTAGCTGTTGTAGCAGCTCCTGAAATGTCATGCTGTATGAGATCATTATTATACGGTAAGTATGATACGCATGGTCTACGCAAACCTTGCAAAAGTGTTTATTAATAAGACAATGTGGATGATACCACCTGTCAGGTTTAACAGAATCTTACTGTCCACCCAAGTAGTTTCCCGAATGACATTTTGACAAAACACCAACAGATGCTGTATTTTCTAATAACACTGACCTGCAGGAAGGGAAGTACTTAAGAGGAAAATTCAGAGGTATTATGGTAAGGTTAAGAATAAAAATAGGAAAATCAAATGTCTCTGCTTTGTCACAGAGCTTTATCAAGCAGCTTGCAGAAATAGCGACATTGTGCCCCACTTCTCAGGCAGAGCCATCCATCTCCCCCACATGGAAGACCCGTACCTCATTCTCAGGAAAGACGCTGTGGTACTTCCAATAGTACCTGATGGACAACACCATTCAGCCAGCAAATGGACCATCTTTCCCTCTAAGTCACCATGTTTTCCCATCCATGCTTTATTCTTTGTCCCTTTCACGTTTACCCAGTTCTCCACCATTTCCAAAGGAGTCAGGAGTCATCAGAAAGGGAGACAGAAATAAGATCTTTATATCACAGAAGCATCCTGTGCCTGAAACTCTAAATTTAGAAGAACATCTGGCAGTCCCTGGTAAGATATACATCCAAGTTTTGGGTTTTTTTTTACAAGTTTCCATAGTAGACTAGTTCTCTTTCACTAGTTTCTTTAACTGACACAACACCACAGGTGCAGCCATTCTGATACACTTGAGGATATGTCAATGGTTAGAAAAACAAACAAATAAGGATGCTGAAAAAATCACAAATAAGAAAAATGAGGCTGAAGAGCTAATGAAAAAAAAAGGAGATGAGTCAAGAGAGATAAAGATAAAGGGTTCAATAAGGAAACAGGGAAGTATAGATAAAGACCTGGGGGGGAAGAAAGGGACAAGAGGACTTAAGCACTGGAGAGGAGAATGAGGAAAAGAACATAAGAGACAGAGAAAGAAAACAGCAGAAAGAGAAGAGTGAAGTGAAAGGATGTGAGGAAAGGAAACAGCTCTATGTCAGAGACTCAAGTGAAAAGAACCAAGATGAAGTGTTGGGATAAACAAATTGAAATAAGACATCAAAGTTAAACCTTACAAAAGTACACTGAGAAAACAAGTAGGCTGGCAGTGAAAAACACAATTACTAAAATGAGAGCAACAGCATGCTATGGCACGAGTGGACATGAGAAGGTTTGAAATATAAATAGCATTGAGAGAAGAAAGGGAGTTTTAATCCTGAGTTCACATATAGCTATCCCCATTACCAAAATACTGCCTGTTATCTAACACAAATGTGTAGTACAGGCAGGAGCATGTGCATCAAACATCAGTGGAGCATGAATAAAATAAAAGTGATTGCAGCCATTGTAATCTTACTACCACTTCATTTTCTCCAGCTCTTGGGTGAGAGAGCAGAATTACTGTGTATGTGATTTTAGTGGCTACAGTCATCCTGCTATGTCACTACATTCTCATTGTTTAAAGCAGCTTTATGATGAGTGACATATTTATAGTGTTTCACACATTAAGGTTTTTATTAAGTGGCACAACTAAAGTAGCAAGAAAAATCCATATCGAATGAACCTCCATTTTTAATGGTTTACTGCATCTACTCTAATTTGTGACTGCTGTTTGGGTTAACAGGAGACTGAGATTTTTGAAATCTTTTATGAAATAAACATTTTACTAGACAGATTGCTCCTTGAACCAAACCTACCTAGAATGAATTTCGTCATGCTCCACCCTTCATACCTATAAACTTGGAGCCTGAACGCCCCTTTGTATATTTGATTCTGTTCCTGCATTACAGGTGTTTTTCATTTTCTGATTATGCCCTCACTCCTCCCAAGCACGCACTTTTGTACTATCCCATTTCCATGCTCTGTGCTGTTCAACTGATCCATTTTCAGATCAGTCCAATATTAGTGCAAGTTCTGTTCCTTCACAGGTGCTTTTTCTCCCCAGCTGCTGCAGACTTGCAAGCATACTCCAGAATGTTCCAGCATACTGCAGAGCCAGGTATACTAAACATCCATACTGTTGCAACCAAATTAATATTGTGGTTACTTAAGTGTGACACTGGGTTTTTTAGAATCTGTCCTTGGGGTTCTTAGTGTGTTACTTGCTTGAACTGTTTCACGCACTACAGTGGAAGAGCCTGGAACCATTCTGTGTATTGGGTGGCAGAGCAGAAGCCACTGGAGCACACACAGCCTCATGGGTTCCTCATTCATCAACTGGCAATTCCGTTGCACAATAGTATGTCAATGAAGAAGGATCACATCAACATCCAAAAAAATGAAGTCCAGTCGTATCACCTGTACATCTGGAAGTACATGCTTACAGAATTGCTGGAAAAGTTCATCTGCCTCGCAAACTAGGACAGACATGCCCAAATCCAAAAGAAATGGGTGTTATTTATCACTAAAGAGTTGACAGGGTGGATTGTCATAGCTGCATGAGTAACCAGTATGGCGCCAACCCGTGAAGTACCTAACAGCACTGGAGTGAAGGTTTGTACTGTGTCTGAGCACGGCAGTTTATTCAAATATGGCAAAGTGGGCTGAAATAGTAGCTAGCATTGAGATAATGCAGAATGGAAGCACCTTGAGGAATTTTATGGTGTACATGTGCCCATATTTTTCTGAAACAAGGCACAAAAACCCCCACATCAATTGCAGAGGTTACCAGTCCTTCATAGCTGTGAAGTAATTAGGTAGGATCTGTTTCCCCAGAAAGACTGTTACCAATGCTCTTGTCCATCCTACCTATGGGAGTAGAACTCCTGAGGGAACTATCCCTTGAATGACTCCATGATTTTTTTCTCAGAAGTAGCTCGTTCAGGAGAGCCTGGGTCTTAACTAACATGTATGCAAGGTAGATGAGCAGGAGACTAGGTCTGGGAATGAATCCAGGACTAGATCATTTGGTAGAATAAGGGTACATCTAAAAAGATGTCTGTGTTTTCCTTAATTCCTCCATGTGTCTTTTCAATTAAACTATGCCCTGACAATCCACAATCAGGCAGAGGAAGGTTTAATGAAACAGTTGGCAGTTGCAGGATGGTGGTAGCCTGAGCACTTGGCAAGCTGAAAGCAAAGTAGTGCTGCTTACGACACTGTTTGTATGCCAGTGTGGTCAACACCATCTGTACTACTGTGACCTGCTGTGCCCAGCACAATATCTGGGTCAGAATTTTCACCAAAAGTGAAAAAACCTCAATCACTTCTAGTTTAGACACATTGTGTAGACAACGAGAAAATGTACCTGTCATTTCTGGGGCAGATACAAGCTCTTGACTGAATGTCTGCTGCCAATGTAACAGAAGCGGTATAAGAGGGAGTTTGTTTTAGTGTTGCTGCCATAATTTTTACATTCTGGTAAAAACAAAATCAATCCTGTCACTTTCCCCTCTCTGCAATTTTTGTGCTTAAAAGGCAGCAAGAAATATCACCTTAGGTAATCAAAACACAAACTGCTACAGTTTTTTAAGATCTCAGGCCCCATTTGCAAGAGTCTGTAAAGGCGAACTCATACACCACAAAATCCTCTTCAAATCCTATCTAAATTTCCCTGCGGTTTAAGCTAATGTGGGGAAATTATTCTTCGGTATGTTTCACTTTGATGGTATCATACATCGACATTACTAATCTTCATTCCACTTGTGCATTGTATGAGCGGCCCAAAACTCCCTTCAGCTTCTTCCAGTCTCTCCTTTAAAGACTGAAAACAGAAAATTGCAAGTAGTTGTCGTAATAAAAAGACTCATGTTTTTAGGTTGTGTTTCAGTATGCATATGAACACTACCATACTCACTTCTGGAACACCCCAGCAAAGAGATGTGGATGATGAGGAAGAAGAGTGACGGGTTATGCTCACCTGTGTTTCCCAGAATGATCCCTTTTTTCTGTAAGCGTCCTCTTGATTGTAAACTTTTCAGGGCAGAAATCATCATAGCATACATCAGATGTTTTGCTAGCACTTAACTGAAGAATAACAAAATCACAGATAATTATAGCCAAACTACAACTGTTAAAATGAAGTAATGAAACATTTGTGGATTAACTACTCTCTGGTTTTCATTATTTATTCACTTTGATGCTAATTTGCAAAATTCTTTAATTCACCATAGCTCTCCCTATCATTAATGCAAATTAACAAGGTTCTACTGTAATGCAGATATTATTATCTTCCCTTGCATAAATGCACACAGTTCTCTAATTAAAACATGCTGTATTCTTTTAAATCAGATTACCAGGTATAATGGAAACAGAAAACAGGAACAAAGTACTCAGCTGTCTAGATAAAAGCTAGGAGTATGGAGAATGACAGAGGTCATTCTTTTTATGTTCAACAAAAATTAGTCAAACAAAAGAGAGAAATTTTAGTGAAAAGGTAGGAGTAGATGTTGTCTTTTAGAAGTATACATTCATATGTACCCATTGAGGATCAGATACTCCATGATTCTATTGCCAACAAACCACTAGCCCACTTGTGGACAGATTATAGTCGTATGTTACATACACTAAGTTAAGTTGTAGAAGTGAAAAACAGAAAACTAAATAAACACCACTTTATAACTTTTAATATAAAATATATAATTTTTCTTCCTTATCAGTCTAGTTGCTCTTTTCTTATAACATACATTTTTTTTTTACTCATTGATGACAAAGATTACTCTGTAGTTACTCAATAACAGCATTTTAAAATAAGTATTCTAAGACAGAATTTTACATTCACAATAGAAATGTAAGAAACCTTAAGATGGGCAATCAAAATATTAATAAGCAATTCTCCTTCTTTTTGTCCTTTTGTTTTTATGGTCAATAGTTTTCATTTTCAGTGTCTTTCTGAATTTCAGATTTAGGCATAATTTAACAGATTATTTTGCTTTTATATATAAATGAAAGTTGTCATGTCACAACATTTGGCAGGTACATAATTTTCTGATTGAAAAGTGATATCAAGCTCACCCATTCTATCTTTCATTTATATTGGCTTGACTTTTGATGTTTTTTCTAGTATTTGGGAGAAAAAACAGTGTTGTAAAATCTTACCATTTTCACAGTTGGACATGTTACACTACCACTCCCATCAAGATTAACCGAAGAGAACCACAACACGTGTCCCTTAAGAAATTTCCCTCATCAGGTGTCTTCTACTGTCATGTTAGCTCACATTCAAGTTCATGCTCAAGTCCAAATCTCCCAGTTGTCCAGAATGACGGCTTGTTGGCTCACACTTTTGCTCAACTGCAGAACAAAGCGACTGGATCCTGACAGATATGCTGGCAAGGGACAGCAGCAGAGGTTGGCTCGTGTTCAAGTCCCAACCCTATGGGCTGTCTGGATGCAACAAGCAGTCGCCTGGCACAACATGACTTGCCCATTCTCCTTCAGACTTGGCCGACCTGTATTAGCAGTATCTTGCTTTTGCTGCTTTTCCAGGTGGTGTGTGATGTGCCAGCAGCATCTGGATTTCTTTATTCATTTTTTGTACCATTTCTGAAAAAAAATGAGCTCATTCACCTTGTTGAAGTTTCTGCCACCTTTCGCCTCTCTGATCCTTAGTCCTCACGTTTCTCTTCCACAGCTGTATGGCAGCATGGTCAGCCCCCTAACAAGGAAGAATAGCAGGGTGCTGTAGCCAGACAAGGAATACTGTAGAGGTAACATAAAATATTTCCCACAGGGAGATTGTAGGTGCTTATGAAAGAGGAGGGAAGGGGGAGGAGCAAAAGGGAGAAGAACTGTAACACCAAAGATAAACACTGTTTCTAGGATGAAAAAACAGAATTCTCCAGGATAAACCTGGTCCCAGAAAGTGAGAGAGCCCCCTCACCACAGGACAGACTTAGCACAAAATGGAGCGGAGGCAGGAGGATGGAGAAAAGTGGGAGAACCACTTATTGAATGAAAAGAAGGAGAGGAAAGAAAGGAGTGATTAACTATGGAAGAAAAAGGGGAGGATGTGAATGAAGAAACTGCAGCAGGGGATGGTGGTTTTAGCCATGGAAGAAGTTAAGCCTACAGAGCTGGAATGATGCACCTTGCTGCAAGTTTATGTATACTCACATAAACTTTTTCCTCTGTTCCTCTTCCTGGCTGCAGAAAGGACAGACCAGGTGGGTCTTCAGTAATGCACTGTGTACTCTACATGTGCACCTACAGAGTTGTACAGAGTTGCTCACCAGGTGTAGGATGTAGTGATAACTGTATATATCTTCACAGCCATTGATCCTTTCAGTTGGCCATCATTATAGAAATGCAATTTGTGGCCCTGAATAGCCAGGGAAAGCATAACAAGCGAATCCTCTTCTGCCATCTAATCGGGGATACTGGATACACGTAATGATGTCGCATGCCTGGATGCTGATAAACCAGATATGAGCTGTAGCTGTCTGCTTGCTAGAAAGACCTGTCAAAGTGCAAATGAAAGTGAGGTAGCTGGTTGATGAGATCTTATTTGGCTCAGAAAGCTGGGGTCGACTCAGACATACATTGTCAATAAATACAACCTAAGGCACTGGGGTGATTTCGGGCCTGAAAGTGGCTGCTTGTCCTAGCAGCAACCCTTAACCCAGAATTTTATCTTTTGTATGAGAAGTGAGGAAGTTGAGTGATAATGGAGTGGAATTAGAGCTGCCTCATGTAGAAAAACAATTTTGCCATGTAACGATCTGGGTTGAGGTAAAGCCTGCAGAAACAAGTTATACAAAAGCTACCTTCTGTCTCCTGGAGAAAAAATGTAGTAGAAGAAGATATGAGTTTTTACTGGAAGACAAAAAAAGTTTTTTATCTTAGTTCAATAAGGAGAAAAACCTCTGAGACACTGCCCTGTACTAGGACCTGAGTACTTTAATGTGTGGTGACAGGAAAGTAACACATAAGTGCAAGCTTGTGTAGGCAGTACCAACAGGAGGCAACCCTGGAGCTTCAAGCTTTTGCACCCTCATAAACAAAAGGAGCAGACACATCAGCCTGTGTAAATAGGTAACACATGACCGGTGTGTTATCCAGTGCTATGCTGAACAGGGGTGGACTACATGAGCAATAACAATCATGGAAATTAGAGATAAGTGTGATCTATGGGGAAAGAAAACAAGCAGGTGGGAGGTCAAGTAATTTATTTATTTTTTGAAAGGGTTGTGGTACTTTATCAGAGAGTTTCTGCAAAAGACAAATGGTGAAAGAAATTTTGAGGGATAGATAATACCGCTTATAAAGGAGTCAAAGACAGGAAAATCTTTTGGCAGCTAAAAAAAAATATTACTATACATCAATTAGTGTATTCTTAAATTTTAGGAAAGCTCATAACTTAAATCTGAATGTTATGACTTGAGCGTGTCTCTACCATCTGCTGATCTAAGAGATGAATTTTTTCTGTTCTGAAGTGTTTTCTGAAACACTTTGGAGGAAAAGAGAGACTCTCTTATGCTAGGAAAGAAGATATTAAAATAAACATTCAATGTTTCTAATATGATTTTTTTTCAAATAGAAAAAGAATAATTGTAGTCAATCTTTCACTATTGAACAGCTTCCGGAAAGAATTGACTTCTCTTATGTAGAAAATTTACTTACGCTTATGTATTTTCTTTCCATTTGCAATTGTATTTATAAAGTGTTTCATTGTCTTCCTCTTTTCACTTTTTTTATCCTTCATTAGGTAAGTACAAAATTTAAATTTCATTAAAAGAAGAATCAGTGCTAGAGTAGCAAAGACCCCTAGCCTGCAGCTCACAAATGAAGGCAAAGACGTGAAAGGGTCCTACTTTTCTCCAAATTTGTCATTGTTACTTGTGTGTACCCTGTAGGGCTTCTCAGTTGATGTCTATCAGCAGCCTGCTATTGGTATAAGTGAAGCTGCGCTAATTTACACCCACAGAGAATCAAGTTCACAATGTGTTAAATGTACTAGATTGGGAATGAATGTGATATTAGATTTGAATTCCAAATCAGCGCAGCATCAATTTTTTCTTTCTTATCTGACAATTGGAAAGTTGGAGATATTGTATGTGAAAAAGAATAACGTTACACTTATTCTGAGCAGTTGACAGACATGGCTGGAAGTCTGATATGATTAATACCTCAATAATAGGGCTTCAGTAAGTTAGTCCCAATAGATTCCCAATCTAGACAGAGTGCCAAGATACTTCTAATAGTTAAGTGACCTTTATTAGATAACAAATTCCATTTTTAGCTCTGTTTTACCAAGGAGGTTTTGTAACACATTAAAATCAAAAGAATTTAGGAGGTGTCTTACACATGAGTGTAGAGGAACTGGCTGCAAGGGCTTGCGAATCCCACTTCTGACCAAAAGTAGTCTGAGGTACCTAAAATTTAATCTTCATATTCAACTCCTTACCAACACTTATCCTTGAGATAAGTATTCAGATATGTATTTTTTTTTTGTCTGTCTTTTCTAAGGCACCTGCAGAGGTGCTGCCACACGCATAGTGGGGAAAAGCAAAAGATTAAGTTCAAATGCACAGAAGCTCAGCTGTGAAGTGGGGCCAAAAAACATCATAAAGTCCTCTTTCTTGTGTTTCCTTTCATGCCTGAAGCAGGAACATTCAGGTCCCTTTCCTTGCCCTCACTAAGTGCGTAAGGACAAGGGGTGTCTTTATACTGACAGAAATTCAAAACTTGTAGAAAGGGTTTGGCTGTGGAGTCCTCCTTTCTGCATCAGCTAGCAAAGAGAGAGCAGCCCAACTTACACAACAGTATCATTCCAGGAATTATCCTTATCCAGAGAATACAGTTCCGGGAATAATTAATTAGTGCAAACGTTATTTATTACTTGTTTTACAGCAGCTTTATGGATAGGCGTGTCAGCTGAGCAGATAAGCAGTTTTGCTGTAGATCCAGAGCTGAGAGTTCAAGTCTTGGTGTGGCATTGTGCCAAAGACCACCAGCAGGCAGCTCAGCCGTGAGGGGCTATCTGGGTATTCGCTCGGGAGACTCAGAGGCAGTAGCATAAGTGCTGACCACTCCATTTTTTTATGTGGCTTTGCTTTGTAGCCTGGTATGCCTTTACTACATAGGTTATCCTGGCTTGTAAGGGCATAAAACGGAGAGGTTCTGGTTGCGGTAAGAGCCTTATTGAATTGGGCACTGTGCATGCATCCATAGAAACAGTTTTAGTCTAATTGGAGAAAATGAGGAGGAGACGGAATTATTTCATAGGACTTGTGAGAAACTGAATGAAAAAAACATTTAAGGGAAAATAAGGGTGTTGAAGTGAAGGCAGGTAATCTCATGGCAACAGGGAGCGGCAGAGTGTAGCCGCAGACGGTGAACGCCTGCAGGAATGTGGAGAGGGAGGGAGGTGGTCACAAGGACAGGCTAAGGTGCCTTTCAGCATAAGGACTTTTATGGATGGGGGAGGGCTCAGTAGGATGGCACAGTGGTGAAGGTGATTTATAATGAGATTGACACTAAATGAGAGATTGGGCTATATATGAACAAAAATTAAACAGTAGATTTGCAGATGTTAAGGAAGAAGTTTCCTAGCAAGTTGGGGAATGTTAAAAACTATAAATCCCAAATTGTAGTCTGGTATAAAGGGAAGAAAAATGTGTCAGCAAGTTTGGAAGAGGAAATTAAGACTGTGAGTTTACCTTGGATATATTTAAATCAAACTTCTAATACTGGAAAGAGCAGAAACCTGCTCTATCACTTTACAAGTAAACCTGAAATATGTTGTTTTTTCTTTTAAATTATTTTCATTCAGAACTTAATTGTTATAGATTATACTTTTGCTAGAAAGTGGATTAGTCTAGTTGATAATTGTGAACTTGCCTATTCATCTTTCTACTTTGAATTTCTGTGTCTATTTGAGCAATAATTTAGTTTGAAGGCTATCTCCAAAGTGTGCTACTGGCTGCTGTTCATTATCTGCCAGTGAACTGAGCATGTGCATATCAACTCCAAAGGGAGTTATATTTAAATTGCCTTAAACTGACAAAAGTGATCAGATATGACAAAGTGGGGATTTTACACTTTAAAAGTATAAAAATGTAGCTTACTCACATTTTGATTGCGGTTTGAAATATCCCACTTCTTTTTTCCCTGGGTTTCACTTAAGCCTTGGATTTGACCTGATAAATCGATGCTAGCATACATTCCCCCACTAGTGCTTTTAATGGCACTCTCTTTGAAAGTTAAACATTCTCGTAAATTGCTCAAACACAGTCTTGTAAGGTTAAACACAGCTTTGAAATCCTTCTCATGTTAGGCAAGGTTGTCATAAGCTTTCAGCATAATTGTAAAAAGGCCAAAGCCTTGAAACTAGAAATGTGTTACAATAACCATTTTCATTGCTACAGTCACGGTAATCATTATGATGATCCAAATATCCACCATTGTGTTCACGGAGAGTTTCAGTTCCTGCATGCATTATTTTTCAAGTCTTGTGGGCCATCTCATTTTCAAAGTTTCAGAAATATACTTAGTTGCCGAACAGATGAACAAACAGCAGACTGTTTGTCAGCGGATCCTTTCTGTCTACTCACTGTGAGCAGCGACATCTTCCTCTCACTATCAAATGCCTTCTTTTTTAATGCTCAGTTAAATCAAATGAGTATGAGCTAAATATTTAATGCATATAGACTATCTGAGAAAATCTTTGTTTTAATCTTACTCCTGTTAATAGCTGCAAGGATAGATCTTATTTAAATGTAAAATGTGGATGTAATAGGGTATGTATATTTATAGGAGCTCTCCCATCGTTTTCTCAACACGCTGCTCAGCCTATACGCATTACCTATCTCTTCTGGAAATGCCAATTGCCCCAAACCCTTCAATGTCCATTGACAGCAACTGTTAGTAAAGTAATTCACCCAGTGATCACAAAGAGAGTCCACACAGCTACTAGCAATAACACTGGACACTGCTTCACTGCTCCATGAAACATTTGCCAGCCTAATATTTGGTTCTCAAATTTATCTCACACACTTCCATGCCTCCTTCCTCCTCTCCTGACAAACAGCAAACTCCTGACATCTGCTACTGCATCCTTTTCAGAAGTGTAGTGCTCCAAAGCGAGACTTGCTGTCATGGATCAGACAGAAATCTGGGAGGCAGGAGTTCCTCACATTTAATTTTGACAGTAATTTATATTTTCCTTATGTTCATCTGTGAGTATCTCAATTTACCGCAACTTAATGGCAAATAGCTGTGGCCTTTGTTAATGCTGTAAAAGGGAGCTGTCCTTAAAAACAAAGCAGAAAGAGCTCAAGGCATCTCCTGCAGTGAGACTACCACTCACCAGGTCACAGGGGCACTACTTGAAGTACTCAAACTGCTCTAAAAATTGTAAGCACCACCTACAGTACATTGCTATTAGGCTAAAAACACACCATAATACATGGTGAAACAAATACTGTTTGTTAATTTGTCAGGATTAGGGGAGCATTTAGTTTTCACTCATGAGGGTACTATTAATCATATTGACTCAGAAAATTATAGTTAAATGGAAGATATATTTAGAAATAATGTATGTAATTTCTGCATTGTGTATTTCAAATCCACAGAGAAGAACTACTAAATGAGGCTGTGAGCACCAACAATGGGATATTGTACAATTAGACAGCTCAGAGATTACCTCAAATGGACTTGATATATTGAGTTACTCACTTGCAAGATTAAATGAAATGTACAGGAGGGGAAGTATAGCTGTCACAAGACGATCATTTACACAGGTGAAATAGAGAACACAGCAACAGCAATGGTCAAAACCCCACAGGACAGCGAAAAACGCGATATGTGATCCCTCAACTCTCTGGAATAGCTTTATTATTACTATTTCATAGAAGAATTATCCAGTGGAAAAAAATATGTTATGCAGTTGTGCAGGGTAGCAATCTAGCTCATTGCTCCTGTTCAACAGCCTGGTTTATATGAATTAAAAATCACTGAGCTGCTTTGTGACTGAGAAATAGCATTCTTGATACAGTATGATCTAATAATTAAGCACATAATTAAAATGGACTGTCAGACCTTGCATCAATCCAAAGGAATTCTAGTGAAAAAAATGAAAATTATCATCTAATACAAAAGTAAGAATAGGATTTTGTGACTTAATGGCTTCCAAATCTGAATATTTTACAAAGTAACAGATCTCAGGAAAGGTAGCAAAATGTCTCCATTTTGGCTTTAGTCCTTCATATTCTGCTAAGTTATTCTCTTTATTTGTTGTCATTTTTGTTCAAGGAGAAACAGATAAAAAATAATGCATTATCCTATGCATTAGTGATTCATGATACACTGACAGCTTTGGCATCAGGCTCTCTAAGGCTTCATGTTTCACTCTATAAACAAACAAATTCAGTGATGTATCCTTGCCTTCAGACCCAGTGTAGGCTTCTTGTATCCACCTGTATCAAGACCATTAAAAAATATATATATTTTTTTCCCTCAAACAAAAATGTGGGACCTTTGCAACAACACGCTCAGTGAATTTCTCAGTCTGTTGCTTTTCTCTCTAACTTCATAAAGAAGGTTTCCCTCTGTTTAGAAGAGGATTGTTACTGAAAGAGAATTTTCAAAAACAGCCAGAGGAGGCCAAAACCCTTATTCTGTGAAGCCATACGTAGAGCTACTCTGGATTTTCATTCTATTTGAATGCAATTGGCCTATTTTTTAAAAAACTTTGTATACAGGATATGAAAGTGGGGAATTTTATACTTTGCAGTGTTCGTATCACTGTGGATTGAACAAGATGATACGGAGAACAGGATTGTTAGCACCTGTTGCTACCTGGCAGATTTAGTGGTCTGAATTGTCAAGATTTCCTGGTAGCAATTTGTTACCAGTGCTTTGTCTCTACAGTTAATGTGGCTTCTACAGGTAGAAAAGAGTAAATACAATATACTTTTATTAAAATGCACATGAAATTAAATCCAACCCTTAAAATCTACCTAGATAACAAAAACTCACTTCTTCCCTTATAGCATACCTGACACGTTTTGGCTTGACACAATAAAAGCATACCCTGATCTGGCTTATCCTGTAATTATATATATTAATCATTATAAATCGTTTCTGTCAGCAAAAAGGTATAAAACAACTCCCCTTGAATATCACCAGGATTAGCACTAAAACTCTTAAAATTCAAGTAGATAAGTAAGTACTGAAACTATGCAGCTTTCCCTCAATATTTTAATTAATAGACAGTAAGAATTCTTGATTTATATAAGTGAAGTCCCTGAAAACAGTCTTAAAACACAGGCAAGTTTTAAACAGGAAAGATGATAAAACACTGCAGTGAAAGTAAAAGAGTTAGGGATGAAAGACCTAGTTAGCTGTGGTGTACAATGCACTATTAAGGTACCATTTTTTCTGTTGACAGATAGTTATTTTACAGATTACCACATCTGCCAAATTCCACTATAAAATTAGCATGCACAGCATCCTTATAAAGGAGATACAGAGTCTCAATGACTGCCGTTTACCTCCAATTTCACACTGATGTAATTCCATATGGACATTATAGGGTACAAAAGGAGGAGAGCAACTATGAATGAAAGGCTGTAGCTAATTTAAAGAGGAGAAAAACCTTAAGCTTCAATGTAATAAAGAGGTAGACCCAGTTTAAAACCAAATACAGACATGAGGGAAAAAAGAAAACAGGGAAACAGCATAAGAAAAATGTAGTCTTTTTAGTCTGACACCTGTAGTCTACTTTTAAGTGTTTAAGATAATACTTTTCATTATATTCACAAATGTGATTTAAATAATGAAGCATTAGTAATATGGGGCTTCCTGCTGCCTTGATCTGCTATTAAATCTCTGCAAGAAAGCAAAGTGACACAAGTTGGCAAATTAGTGACGTGAAAATTAATGAGCTTTCTCTGTGCTGATCAACAGCTGCCCTCCCTCTACCAATGGCTGATTTATGTCCACTTTAAACACTTTGAGATTTTAGTCTAAGCAACCCCAATGTCATTTCTGTATATGGGAGTCTTACAACGTTTGGTACAACTGCAAAAGAGATGTTTTAAATTAGTATCACCTCCTTTCTTTCAACTTTTTCCACATTGCCATTCCTTCTGCTGCATCCAATATTAATACATATGTTATATTTTAATAATTGTATTAACATTGAAACCTTTTAATCTCTGTTGACCTTCCTAGTGCTAGATTTTAAATCCAGATTCTTCATTTGCTTCAAAACTCAAAAGTAGAAACCAAACATTAGTCCTAGTTTCTAAATGCACTTCAGTAGTCAACTAGATAAGAGAGTCTAATAAGAATTCAATATTCTCTTAATTGTGTGGCTGAAGTAAACAGATAAACTCAGTTTGAGAATGCACAGTAAATTCAGTGTAATTCAATGAAGTCTGTATAGGCAAATATATTTTACTAGAAGTTAGATACCCAGCTGGACAAAACACTTCCAATTAATTGTTTAAACAGGAAATAAAGACTTCTAGAAATAAAACATTTTATTCAAACAAGCTACTTTTAAAGGAGCTTCCATTAGGAGAACTTTCTTAGATCCAAGATTAAAAAAATGATAATGCAATCAACCACCTCCTGAAGGTAACTAGGTAGAGTGTTCAATGTTTAAGCAAAGCACCTTAACAGCCAGAGTATGTAACTTTTTTCTGTCTCTCTCTGTCACACACACACAGACACACCCTTACATAAATGGACTAATTGCTTCCAAAGAAGAACAGTTCCATCAAATAGACTTACAAAAGGTCTTCTTTACATCTGATCCTTAAGAAAGTCTACTGGCATGAAGGAGAAGTCAAATTCCCTGCTTTGAATGAGATCAAATGATTAGGAGAAGCAGAGAGATATGATCAGGTCACCACAGGTGAAGTCCTAATCCCTGCTTCACATAGAGATGATAAGTGTCTGCCTGTGTAGAGTTTTGTTCCTTTTCAAATCAACAATGTTCATAAGGGTTTTGTTCCAATAAAACAGTGGGAGTTGGGTATCTATCTACATGCATATTCTAACGTTTGATACAGAGTTTAATTTGAAATATTTTCATTGTGTATTGTATTCTTGACTAAGTAAACTAGCACAGCATTTTATCAACCTTATCACTCTCTACAACTACCTAAAAGGAGGTTGTAGAGAGGTGGGGGTTGGTCTTTTCTCCCAAGCAACGGGAGATAGGACAAGAGGAAATGGCCTCAAGTTGCACCAGGGGAGGTTTAGATTGAATATTAGGAAGAATTTCTTCACTGAAAGGATTATCAAGCATTGGAAGAGGCTGCCCAGGGAAGTGGCTGAATCACCATCCCTGGGGGTATTCAGAAGACAGGTAGATGTGGTGCTTAGGGACATGGTTTAGTGGTGGACTGGTGGACTTGGCAGTGCTAGGTTAATGATTGGACTTGATGATCTTAAAGGTCTTTTCCAACCTAAAGGATTCTGTGAATTTCTAGTCAGATCCCAATTTCCTGCCCCATATTTCTTCCATAAATGGTGCAAGAGACACAGTTAAGGTTCTACTAGATATACAAGAATTAAAAAAAAAAAAAAATCTGAGAAAATAATTTTACTTCTCATGTTTCTCATAGTTCTATTAACATACCTAGGTATCCAGACAGGAAGAATAATTTGTGTTCTATTCCTAAATCTAAAAACGTTAAAATTTTATCATTAGCATTTCTGACCGGACAACAATACAAATATCACGTGTGTTTTTCTTATCCTCTATAATCTCCACTTTTTAGTATAAAAAGAAATATTTTGTGATGGTAGACGTTTAAAATGTTTTTAAAACATGTTTTGTCTTTCTGTGCAGTAGTTGTGTGACTTAGATTACCAGAGGAATAATAAGTAAACCCAACTGTCTTTTCAATATGAGAATTTTAAATTGTGTAAAGCTAATTTTGATTATGACTGTAGATAGAACTTACTACTTCAAGGCTAAGATTCAATGAAATCTTCAGACATAATCTATAACAACTGCAACTACTGAATATCAAGTGTTTTGCAATAGGACTGTACTGTGAGAAGGGAAAAGAAAATCTCCAAAGGGAAGAAACTGAAGCTAGATAAATTCAGACCTGAAATTAAGTGAAATGTATGAAACGGAGATAGCAGTTAATCATCTGAACAATTTACGAGGGATCTGGGAAGTATGGGTTGCACTCTTTCTATCTCTCCCCCTGTACCTGCTCCCTCCACACCCCCAATTTGCTGGAGTTAATGAAAAGTATGAGCTTGACACAGGAATTACTGGGAAAAATTCTCAAAAACCTGGCTGGAATATATACTTTCTAAAACACATTATTGCAATGTACTCCTATATTCATTAAAACATATGAAACTTTCAGCTGGAAATGTGATTAGAATATAAACATTTTCACCTTATTAGAAGATTGAGAAACAAATTATGAAAAAAAATCCAAACAAATGAAATATTTTATTTAATAACATAATAAATGTGTAGAGTAAAAAAAAAAAA